>JXSR01S019191.1:5951-25892 GCA_000969725.1 Ophiothrix spiculata | reverse complement strand
TGAGTGTCTCAATGTCACCTTAGACAAGACATCTTGGTTTGAAGTGTATGGTGACTCTACCAAGGATTGAGTGTCTCAATGTCACCTTAGACAAGACATCTTGGTTTGAAGTGTATGGTGACTCTACCAAGGATTGAGTGTCTCAATGTCACCTTAGACAAGGCATCTTGGTTTGGAGTGTATTGGTGACTCTACCAAGGATTGAGTGTGCCTTGGTTTGAAGTGTATTGGTGACTCTACCAAGGATTGAGTGTACCTCAATGTCATCTAGAAAAGATATCTTGGTTTGAATTCAAGTGTATTTGTGACTCTACCAAGGATTAAGTGTGCCTCAATGTCGTTTTAAACAAGACATAGTTTCGTCAGCTGCATCACATACGGTCCCATCTCACAAAATGTGTTTTGAGAAAAACACAACTTAAAATTTTCCATTCGTAATAAGCTTGAAAGACAATGATTGTGTTATTCACTACCAGGCAAAAGGTGATATCATTACGAAAACACTTCAACTTAAATTGGTTATCTAGACAGCGCTGTTTTATTTTACTGTGAACTTACAGATCAGTATGTAATAAAGATTTTTCGTGTTTTCCAAACGATGTCCAAGATAGACCCGTATGCAACATATTCATTGCTGTATTATTAAACTGTGTGATTGTCGTATCGGTATTTCACATATAGTTCTACCTTAAGATAGAACCGTATATGATGTAGTTTTTCATTAATCGCAAACTGAATTTTGAGCGATATGCGAACATCTTGGAAGAGTTCAACGTCAAAGTATTAATTCCCAATTTTCTTAAAAATGTCAAAAATACGAGATAGAACCGTATGTGATGTAGCTGACGATTTGATGCACATTGGCAACTCTATCAACCTCAATGCCACCTTCGACAAGATATCTTGGTTTGAAGTGCATTGGTGACCAGAATTCAGTGTGCCTCAATGCCACATTAGGGGCAGCTTCAAAACTCAACTGGCGATTGCCTGCAAGTTCTGGCCGGTGCAACCAGAATAAACAACAGCCAACCGCCCAAAATGAGTGTCTCCCATAACCAGGATCTGACCAAGGGTCTAATTGAACTACATGGAATAAGTCGCAATTATTGATCGCACATGTACAAGTACATTCTACAGAGTTGAATAGTAGCAAGGACACTCGGTCACACGGACGCTGTATTTCATTACACCGGCAGACAACCGCCAGGTGTGTTTTGAAGCAGCCCCTTACCAGTACCCGGTACGCACAGCCGTAACCTTTGTTTATTACGGCTCACCATAACATAATACACTCTCTGACGAATTCATATGTTAACACTTTTTTAGTACCATATTGACGCGAAATGCGACGTTAGACGCAATATTTGTTAAAAAGATTGATACAGTGCCTTCCAATCATGCACTCGAGCATCACCAACTAAATGGTCGGCTTTGAAGGTTGTGCTCATCAAAAATGATCAACAAAATGGTCAGAATTCCATGTTAAATTAGACCACTTTTAGAGTGGATTTACCATGGAAAAATCATTTTTAGGTAAGTTTTTCATTGTACATAGATGCTTCGTAATGTGATTTGCATATATATACGTAGTTAATTACTGGGTCTGGTTTTTTTTAGGGTGGGTCTGTTTTTTGAAAATTGGAAGTTCCCCAAGATAAGAGAAAATGGCGATTCGATTGTTTCGGTCTAGAGCCGTAACATTTGATAATGTAACATTTAGCTGAGATGATTATAGCGATGGTAAGTGCTTGATTGATCGAATGGGTTAGGTAATTATAATAATACCGTGGTAGTGGTGGAACACGATGATGAATAGGGATTATTTTTGCTTCATATCTCGTTAGCTATAATCTTTGATAATCATCTCAGACATTTGTTTGATACGCATTACCTGACCTTGAGCATGGGACGTTGCCAGCGACAGGGTATGTAAATGTTACGGTGAGCCGTAACAAACAAATGTTACGGCTGTGCGTTCCGGGAAAGACTGCTTACTTGGACAAGACATCTACCAAGGTTTGGGGTGCATGAATGCAACTGTTCCCACCTTAGGCAAGACTCGGTGGTCTGAGATTATGTGAAAATGGAAGTGATCAAATATTTTAAACAACTTGACATGAACGTTAATGTTTTAAAATGCAACACCAAAACACACATGTTTTTGTCAGTTTTGTAAAAATTTATTGCAACAGACTCATTGTTCTGTTTCACTTGTTTTTACTTGGGACATCATTTTGTGTGTGGGTTCATAATAACAAACACTTGACAAAAAACAGTCTCTACCTTCTAGAAAGGATGTGATCATGAAAGTTTCTGTTTAAAGTAAAACACAAGAATGTTTGCCAAACTCCTTCAAACAAAACCAGGAGCTTTTATCTTTATGACATTACATCCTTTCTAAAAGTGGACCTGTATTTTACCTACATAACTGAACTGAAGAAAATCCTAGAAAATACTCAAATTTCACCATACTTACACATCACACCCTCAATTTATATTCCAGAAGTTTTGTTCGTAACTTCCCTCACACAAAATTCGTCCCACAAAGATGGCCTATAATCAGGTTATTTTGGTCACTCACTTTTAAATACTCCAATGTACAATCTAGGAGTTTCCCAGTCAAGTTTCATAGTGGTGGCTGATATAAATGCCAACCTTGGTCAACTTGTACTTTCAAATTCATCCTTGGGAGTTAAGTTCATATTTCTTTAAGCTTCATTGACTATTTTGCTCAGAGACCTTAGCTATATGCATTAAAATGAAAATTCAAATATTGGAATACTATGAACACATGTATGAGAAGACAAATTTCCCAAGGATGAAGAAAGTATATGTTGCAAAACAAGCTTGGCCTTATGAATACTATATTGTGCAGAAACATGTTGTTTTTATCCAACCTACCAGCAAGTTGAACTCTAATATTAAAGGATGATCCCAACCCATCGATTTATTTATAGTGCCAAAGTGAAATGAAAATACTCTGTTACTGTCATATAATACAAAATATCTACTGGACCTGGACACATTTTTTCTAAAATAAGCAAACAAGCACTACCAAAATATTAATTAATAACAACTCAAAACATGGAGGGATGTTCACTGCATTAGTCTCTCACACATCTTACTCTCCTGTACAAAACAATAATATCATACCAATGTGAAATAGTGGAATGTAAGCTGTGTAAGAGGTGGAGCAGTGATAGCAAATCAGTAATCAGACCAATGGGGTAGTAATTCTGTCATAAAAATCACTTGATAAACAATGCAAACTGCATTCTTAATTTGCAGTATCACTCAACAATTAATCAGATTAGTTGAGTGTAAAAGTTTTATACATCCAGTCCGGGGGTGATTGGATCACAATTTCGGTTTGCATTCTTAAATATATAACATTCAAAAATGAACAAATTGATGACCCTAATTAATTAAAATGGGTCTACAAACATGTACACAAGTTCTATTAATTGTGGTTATAACTCTCTGCATTGCTTACATGGAATGCCAAAAATGCCTCATATAAATAGGACGATGGATCAAAATATCCACCCTGGGGATTTTTTTTACTTATAGAAACACTGAATCCTACTTCATTTACAATACACATGGCTTCTTTCAGCTTTCTCACTTGTAATATAAAAAGTCAAAATTCCCCGTAAAATGTACACAAATTCCTACACATCTTTTTACAATCATTCACTGACTTCAGAATATGATCCCGCTAGTTTTCATAACTTTTCTTTTGTGCATGATGTAAGTTTGGATAGTTGGTGAATTCCTATTAAAATGGCTCATTTGGTCAAATCAATAGACCTTTTCAAAATCCACTCGGAAATCTCCGGAACATTGATCACATGGCCATTTTTTCAACCAATCACGTACAAGCTCATTAGTATGCACGATTTTGTCAACAATCGTCAACAAAAAAAGTCCGAAATTTCACTCGCATTTCAGTGCAATACAAGTGAAAAATAAATAGAACCAGACCCATACAATATTAGATACACTCATTCTGAACAACTTTTGGCCGATGGTACCATAAGCTCACCGACATAAAGAGTGAAATTTCCATTTGAAATCGGCTGATCTGCGCTGATTAAGCTTACGATTTGAAGTTGCATCAGGGCGATCAAATTGAAAGTGACTCTGTAGTGCTGACGCTAATTCCAAGTTCGAATTCGTACGCAACCAATTTACGAGAACGCGAACTTAACATTCTGGTTATTGTGTTGAAGAGTCACTTTTCTTTCGGCAATTGCCGGAAAGTGTAAAATCAGCTTCGGAAATTCTCGGATAGTCGTGTTTTGAAAAGGTCTATTGTCTGACCAGTGGGAATTGGTGAATTAATTTAAACCATCAGCTGCAATTATATACACTGGTGAGAAGCTACCATTCCAATCAGAACACCTTGGATGAACTTCTTGGTTTTAACAAGTTCCAAAAGGTTTACCCTTTCCGTCATGTGGGAACACTGAATATATATGTCTTAGCCTCATATTGACTTTTTTATGAAAACTACCAGTCATTTCCTAAAACAGTGCTAAAACCAGCTGTGTTGGATGCTCATTTAGTTTTCTTGAATTCCTCTAATAGCAAGTATCTTGTCATACACTCATTTCTGAATTGCAAGTTGGTCTCACAACAACTGGTGGTCTGGATATCACTCACTCCATATCATTCTGTCTCACCCCACCCCTGTCCCACCCCACCCTGTAATTACCAACTCTGTCCCTTCCCCACCCTGTAATTTTTTTAACTCTGTCCCACCCAGCCCTATAATTTATTTAGCGACTATCCCCACTCCACCCGCAGAGTATTTATTCTCCCCACACTTAATATACATTTAATGTCAACTACACGTGGCAAAGAACAGTCTTATCTGGAAAAAACAAAGTATGGATGTCAAGCAGAAGTTCGTATCAACACGTCTTAAATACGCTTTGTTACGCACAAGAGAAGTACAGCCACGTGACGATAAGTTAGTATTCAATGCAATTCTCTTCTGGTGTAACTTTGCTTGATGAATGCGCCACAACTCCCTGAGGTCATCACAATTAAGGCCCCTATTCTCAAACAAAGATGTGACCCTTGAACCCACTGTGGTACCGACAACCTGCAGTGCCACATTTGAAGTACTCGGAGCACATTAGGGGCAGGCGCTCTTTTTGTTGTTTTTACTTTAATTTTTTCACTTTGTACAATTCTTTGGAAGTGGGATTGGTCGTTAACAACATTACGACAAGATAAAGAAGATGTGCTAAGCGTCTTCCCCTCCTTCGTCGTCCTCATCCCGTTTCCTCTTCTCTCCCCTTTGTTCTTGAGGTACACCTGTAATAGGAAAAAAAAGATTCATGATAAATTTACCTTTAGAGAAATGTTAACTTGTTATCAAACATAAACTTGCACTGGAAAACTACTTTATGTACTAATTTTATCATTATTACCAAATGATCTTAAGTTGAATTTCTGCTGATAATACAAATTTTTATGTGCCAAAAATCATCATGTGAGTGCAGGAAAGTCGTAACTGCCACCACTATATGGTGCTTTTCGCACACATTTGCATTGCATTCTGAATAATGTAGTCTTGGGTCAGTGCCACATAAAGAACCACAGCCAATGACATGGGAGAAGCAATTTGAATGATTTTTCCCACTCTAGTGACTAGATGGTAAGTAAATGAATATATGGCAGCCATTGCAAATTTATAAAACTTTCTTGCATTCATGTGATGAAATGAGGTTTATCATAAATCAGCGATCACATTGGTATTTGATACAGGGTTCAAGAATTCATATCAGATCTCAAGTCTCCTTGGTAGAGTCTTGTTAAGTCTCCTCTATTCAGTGTGTGTGAAACATTCACAATAATTTTCCAGGGGTTCATTTGGAAGCGTATTAACAGGAGTGGACTCTCAAAATGCTCAATGAAATTTTAGCCCTGTCATTTTAAGTGATCCTAACCCTGCAAGTTTTTCAAAAGCCGAAGTTTGTTGCTCGCTAAATTTGACAAGTATTAAAAACAAAGAACTGAATCAAGTTGTAGTAATGGCACTAGTGCCAGTTGGCAAGGCGTAAAATTCCCTCAAGTGCTGTTTAATCACCAAACTCAAAGATCTCAAACCCATGAAAATGCCCTCAGCTTCGCTTCGGGCATATTCATGGTTTTGAGATCACCTCAGGAAAATAATTTAAACCATCAAAGCAGTCAATATTTAGACAATAATCTTTTTTGAGGTCATTGTTTAAAATCGGAGGTGTTTGTTTTGGGCCGAGGTATTTTTCTGAGGGAGCGTATGACCGAATTAAAAGATGGTGCAAAGTTATTAATGTCTTTTAATAACTGTCTTTCAACATATTTAATACCTTTTAGGCGTGATTTTGTAAAGAAATACTTTATTAAACTTATTTCTTACTTAAAGGTATACTTATCCCTGTAAGAGAATTTCGATCAGTCCAGGCATGACAATCATAGCGTAATATGATAAACGCGCGTGCGTGTGGTGCATACGCGCGCTGGATTGGCGTTTTATGAGAAAATGCATTCAGCTCTAATGACATCACATACGCGGGTTATTATAAGTTGTTTGCGTAAAAGTAGAAATAATCTTATTAGATTGGGTCGCGCTATTACGCAGGTTATTAATTGCATAATATGCCACTTATACAGCAATAAATTTGATGGATCCATTTTCACATGTATACCTTCTTCTCCTTCCTCCTCCTCATCGATATCTTCATCATCGTCATCCTCGCCATCTGGGTTGAAATCTTCCTCTTCCTCGTCATCATCCTGAAAAGATTCAAAATGAGACATACTTTTGTAAATTATGCCACATTTACGTGGGACAAATAATGTTAGCAAAACAAGACAATCGAATGAGCCATAGATTTAGAGGGGGGATACTAGGCTTTGTATACCAGCCCGTGTAATGGCGTCGTCAGCCATGGAGCTCAAATTGGGGGTATTCGGGTCCACTCGGGCTCCCGCCAAAATAAGCTCCGAGTTCCGAGACTTGGTTACGCGTAGAGACAACCTGCGCAAATAATAAGTCAACCTGCACGCAATGCGTGTGTGCGTGTTTCAACATGCGCGCATTAAGACAAGGTGCGATGCATCATCGGCAAGCTATTGGCAAAACCCTGAATACCCCCAATTTTGTCTCTATGCCGGAATAAAAATGGCGGCATGAATTGTATCTCCCCTGTAAATCTATGGAATGAGCACTAGTCAATAGTAAAATCTAGAAGAGATGAGTACAAGACATGTCACCTATCGTTGTTGGGTTTAATTTGTGAATGCGTGCCAGAAGCGAATACGCTGTGGTCTGATGAAAACGTGCATTGTCAAGGTTGTTGTGTTTCTATATACTGTATAGTGGAACATTTTCGCGGGGGTTTAATTTTCGCGCTTTTCGCGATCATCAGTCCACCGCGAATTTTAAACCCCTCGAAAATAATTTTTTAACATTGACTTAAATATGGATAAACTTGAAAACGCGAATTTAAAACCGACTGAAGTAACCAGGCTAAATCGCGCAAAATTAATCCCGCGAAAATATTCCGCTATCCACTAGATAGAAAATGACAATATCTACCCATATAAATATATTAATACACCAACTTTCACTCCAAAATCCTCCAAATTTCAGTTCAAAATGTGAATTTTATGTACAAGTCAATGGGAGCCAGCCACAGTAATTGGCAATTATCTCAGAATAATCAATATGCCAGTTATGCCCTTTTGTCATGGGTGGGCAGAGTACACTCTATACATAAAGTATGTGTTTACAAATTAAATCCAACAATGCAAACCATTATTTCACTTGTAGAAAATCATTTCATTTCTCAAGCAAAATTTGATAGACATAGTCAACTGAAGTTTAAAATGATCCATGGTTTGAAATCTAACAGCAAGTAGAAAGGAATTGAGGCTGAATAAGTCACGGCAAGTCAATGAGAAAATAATTCTCTGTGGCAAATATTAACCCCCGAAATGAAATGTGGAAAAACATGGAAGTTGCAAACTTATGGAGCACTACAAACTTATTACAGCTGTATGTGTGAAAGGATCCTATCTACGAAAACATTAATCATAAACGAAGCTTTCATGGTGCCATCACAAGACAGTTTCAATAAATACCAAACTAGTAAATAAATTCACACATGTTTTATTATGTGCACACTTCAAAGCAACAATTTTTGTCTAAATCAGACGTTCCCATCAAATTTTCACTTAGCCTCTTACATAGTCTTCATTCCAATCTACTGGTGTTACACCTAAGAACTTCAGGTATCATCATGCAAATGACAAAAGGAGTGAAAAAGAGGGTTCAGCATTCACAATTAAATTTAACAAAAATGTTGAGAAGATGACTAATGTATAATAGTGCATCTGTCTTGCAGGACACAGTAGTAGCAGAGACTGATTGTCTTTACCATACATTTGAATGAGTGATATGAATTATGGTCATAACCAGTTACGAAACTTTGAATTAGTCTCTGCGACATTACAACTTCCTACCAATTTTGAGGAAGACAAAGCACCATAATATTGGGAAATGTGAAAACAGAATAGCAGGATTTTGGGGACTTGTCATTTTAAAGAATTTAAAATAACAAACATGAAAATATGACAATGCGAAAGACAAATCATGTAGCCAGTGGTTGTTAAGTTTTAGCTTCTAGAGTCCTATTTATCCTATATATTACAGGCAGATTGAATTCAGGACAGTGCTGGAATAATCAAGAGGGCTTGGCCAAGAGCAAACCGAGTCAAAGAGAATATACCAAAATCAGAAACTAAAACATAATCATTAGGTATATTGAGTCCGATTTACAGGGGTGTGAGTGACTGAGTGTCAGGTGACAAAAAGTTCAAAATAGCTGTAAATTGTGACAAAATGCCCAAACTGAGCTGAAAATGAAAAACCTGAAATTTTGAACCACTAGATAGAATAAAAAAGCTGAACTCTCGCACCCCTGGATTTACTGAGCGGTCTTGACCTTGATACCCTGTCTGTACCGATTAGCAGGCATAAGAACACATCCATAAAAAAAAACTGAAAATGATGACAAAAAGCAAAAATAGGCTGAAATTCAAAGAAATTGTAGATTTTTGAACAGCAAAAAAAATGAACATTCTCATGCCAGGATAAGGAAAAGAAATAGAAGGATGCTGAACAAAAGCTACAAGTTAGATCCAATCTGCTGTCGAAGTAATTACATAATCCCAGCAACCGTTTCCCCGTTCACACTATGCACACAGCTCATATAGTGGGTTGCGTAGTCTTCACCATAGAACACAGAGTGAGTAATACGCTTTGCTGACCAAGTAATATTGTTTTGGGACAATGTGACTTTGTTGGATTTTTGACAACAAGACTACAGTTAGTCAGCAGGGGTAGCGCTGAGCTCTGAAATTTTGGGGTCCCATCACCAAGTAGCTTACAGAAGAAACTGTCAAAATAATAGAATTTCTAAACAATATAGTCAATTTAGGGCTAATTTTGGACCCTTTGGGTAGACACAAATCCACATTTTAGGGGTCTGATTGTGGTCTTTGGACCCCTTGTAGCGCTATCCCTGCCACTGCAGGGTAATTCAAATACAATGAGCCACATTAATAGCATAAAACGGTTGTCAGGAAGATAAATCGAATTATGACGTCATTTCAACAGCAAAAAAACACACTGACACGGCTGCATTGCATTAATCCATTCACACATCCAGGGTTGTCACCAGGCAACTTTAAGTGTCGGGTAAAATTTGTGTGAAACAGTAAGAAAATAGAAATTTTGATAATAATTGTTCAATTTTTTATTGATTCTTCATTGACTTTGTATTTTTTGAGCCTCGAGTGCCGGGTAATTTGACTCAAAATCAAACTGAGAGCCGGGTGAAAATTAAGAGTGCCGGGTGGTCCCGCCCACCACCGCCCGGTGTAGTGACAACCCTGCACACATCGACATTGCACTGTCCTGCATTAATAGGCTTCCAATTTCTCATGTTGTTCTTGTAAAGAAAATTGAGTGCACTATGTGTTTAAAATATCAGCAATGTTCCACTCAGCTCTCAATTGATTTGTTGAGTGTATAAAGCAAAGCACTGGAATGCTACATGCAGAAGGATAAATATAGTGGTCTATTCTAAATCTAATTTTGTAATGAGCAGTAACTAATTGGACAACAAAAGAAAAGATGTATGTTTCTGTATCACTGGTAGGTTGCAATGTCATTTGCTGACTCACTTTAAAGCAGCAGACACCCTAGAACTTTGCAATATGAACAGAATGCTGGAAGCAGCCATTCACTAATTTGTAAGATCAGACAAAATTTTGCTTACCGATAACAACTTACCGACAGGCTTGCTTACTGAGTGTGTAAACTCTGCCTATAGTGTAACGCTATGTGAAGCAACTCGTTAATGCAAGTTGCACAGTTTGTTTCCACCTCGGTTTGAGGGCTACCTGAGATTCCCTGTTTGTTTTCCTCATGTTTCTTTCCACCACAGTGGAGATATGTAATGTAAGCCTGCTCCTGGCTATAACATAGCAACCTTGTCCAGTGATAAAAACATAGATCTTCAGAAGAGAAAATATCCCCTTCCCATTATTGCTCCCTAATGTGAATGTTTGTATAAGAAATCATGTTAATGATGACACATGGTGATGAAATGACAATACTTGAGCTTAATTGTTGTAATCTTGCATTTAAGTATGATTCAACCACTAGCTACTGTCACAATTCCCTATACAAACAATTTCCCAGGAAGCAATGCATTTTGGGAAGCACATAACATCTCCTCTTTTATCTTGAGTAACAGGTACGTGTCAAATTGCAACGCATACCAATTGATACTCAACATTTTGTTTGTCCGCATGCCAATACACTAATCTAATCCACTCTCTAAGGACGATGTTACAAACGAGATCAAATGCAACACAAGTTCCATTCTTATTTTCATGAGATATTATATAGCCATCAGGCTTACGTCTTTGACATTGCTATTTCCGAAGTGCCCCTGACCCAAAATATGTAGTGTGGATAATTTATGAAAAATGAAAGTTATTGGGCGGCTTACTACTTCTTGAATTCACATGTTGTTAAAAGAGCTTGCAAATAGAGGACACCTTCCACACTGAAAATTCAGCCTCTGGACAGTGTTGCATTTGATACCGTTTACAACGTCAGTAAAAGAGATGGATGAGGCCAAACAAAAGAATTTGTTTGTTTCCTGTAACATGATTGAAAAAAATAGGGTTAGTGGGTAGAAAGAAAATTTTATTTTGCGGAAAAACTTGTGTGTAGTTCAATAAGAATCATTTCATATTTAGATTAACAAATTATTTGAGAGTACTTATCTTTTCAGAGACAGTAGGGCTACAGGAAACACAAATTTATTTTGTCTTGGCTCGATTAGATTCACATGACAAGTAGTCCCACTAACCGGTAAGTCTTGTTTCTGTAGATACTCCAGTCCTACCTCCTCTTCCCCTCCATCGTCGTCGCTTAGTCCATCCGCTCCTTCTAAATCATCGTCATCATCATCGTCATCATCATCATCGTCGTCATCGTCATCATCATCGTCGTCGTCATCATCGTCGTCGTCTCCGCCGCTTTCGTCATCTTCATCGTCTAAGCCTGCATCATCATCGTCATCTGTAAAACAAAACAAAACCACACATGATAATTAGCAAATAAATCCTATTTAGAGTTCCAGTATTTATGAAATTTGTATTGGTTTTGCAAATACCATGTGCTCACATTGGTAAATCTAATGGTAACTTTTTTGTATATAAATTGAAATAGATTTTTGTAATAGAATTTTATTACCAGCAATTTTAGTGAAATGTAGGCAAATGTTAAATACAAAACTGAACTCATAGTTTCATCAAAAGGTTTTGACCGAAAATGAAACTTAATTTTTAGTACAAAGTCGATGCACTAGCCGTAAATTTTGATGCATCAAATACACAAGGCTAGTACAGGTTCCAATACACAAGGCCCACCCAATACAGAAGAGGGCCAAATACATGAAGCCCGTAAAGACCGACTGATTGTTTGGACAGCCATCATGATCAAAATTCATGGCAAGTGTATTGAATTCGTCACATTTCATAATCAAAATAGAAATGAAATAAAACTCATTTCACATACCAATAAAAATACAATGTCAACTTTACACACTAAACACAATTCACTGAGCACACTAAGTAAATTGTGCATATCTTATCTACTCCATGTACTTTCTATTCATGCTTTTAGATTCGTTAAGTTTCATGTGCATTGTAATAATGTTAAGTTTTTTGAGCACCAAACCTAGAAACAAACAGATGCAAAATTGAATATTGGCAACAGGTGCGAATACAAACCATCATCGTCGTCGTCGTCATCATCCTCGTCTTCTACCACTACTGCGTCATCGTCGACTTCGTCGTCGTCGTCATCCTCCTCCTCTCCATTTTCTGACGGACTATCAACCTCACCATCTGAAAAGTCCAAGGGATTAAAAAAATATATTAAGTTTAAAACATTATAACAATAACGGATACGCTCTAACATTTCCCTTATGACTAAAGCTGGTTTCAGACTAGCCTGTCGTGCTGTCGTACGACAGGCAAAAATTTAAAGTGGGGCAACCTCGACCTTGTCGCATCTCCTTGCCGTACTACAAGCCGATATATCGATTACCTTGTCGTGATGGTCGCAACGGCACAATATTTTGAGTTGGAATAAATTTAACTTTTCTTGCGACAGACCATTGCGGCAATATGCAAATGTGTCGTGCTACAGTACGACAACTATAAATTGCAGATGTTTGGTTGTGTGCCGCAACGACAGCTAGTCTGAAACCACCTTTACAAGCACCACGAATGCATATTCTAAGGGACGACCTGAGAACAGTGCAAATTTTCTGTCACAATTGCAACTTGTTATGATCACCCTGTAAACTGTTGTCTTGGGAGACTGGCTCTGCTATCTTGGATAGCCTTAATGTGGACTCGCCAATCACCATATAGCATAGCTCACAATTGCAACGTATTGCAATCACTAGGATCATCCTGTGACCTGTAGTCTTGGAGACTGTGGCTCTGCTATCTTGAAAATTCGTAACTTGGCTCACACAATTGTAACTTATTACAATCACTAGGATCACCCTGTGAACCAGTCCCAACATTAGTCTTTGATAGCCTTAACTTGTCTCACAATATATATAATAAAGCTCACAATTGCAACTTATTACAACCACTAGGATCACCCTGTGAACCGTAGTCTTGGAGACTGTAGCTATGTGTCTTGGATAGCCTTGGGCCGCAAGCGCCAAGATCATAGAAACTACTTTATAAGCAGCAAACTCAAGGGGAATCTGCTGGATAGCAATATTGATGAGTATTGATTAGTCGTCTTACCAATGTCTTCCCCTTCACTTGATCCCTCTGCCTCGTTATCTTGCTTGTCTGATCCGTCCAGATATTTGAGGTTTGGCAATAGTTCGAATACTTTTTCTCTATAGTTGTTCTGTTGTGTCACTTCACAATTATACAGGTCAAGAACTTGAAGACTATTTAATTTTTTCTGAAAAACAAAAGGACAGCGAGTTTTATGCCTACTACATTCAAACTACAATACCAAGCTAATGTATCTGCCAAAATTCCTCGGACAAAATCAGTCACGTGACCACCAATTGCAGGGTACTGATCGCGTTTGTAAACAATTGGCCCTGTACTCTGGATGTTTATTTACATCGTCTGAAGAATTGTGAAGCTGACTTTAGGAAGTCCATTTGGAGTGACTTCCTCTGATGGAGTTTGCACGAGTCCTTGGACTCTCTCCATTCAGTTTACATGAAATATCCTATAAATTACAAGAGTCTAACTGGATCCGCATGCTTTTGTTTAACTGAGTCTTTGCACAAGTCAAGGTGCCAAGTGGACTCCCAGACTCATGCCCAAATTCCAACCCCGAATTCAAAATTTGTTGATTTCCATTAACACACTAGATAGCTACATTTATAACGTACCAATGGTTCTAATGGTTCAAAATCTTTGATTCTGTTTCCACTTAAATTAAGATTTGTGAGTTTCTGTGCCTTTTCTGCTAGTATACCAATTCCTGCTGTTATTCTGTTGTCACTTAATTCCAACTGCAGAAAAAACAAAAAGAATTAGATTATTAGATTAAGTTTTGACTTTGATGTTTTTTCATGTGTTATATACATGCATGTTGATATATAATAATTTACATCAATATATCACACAATTGGTCTAAGTCAGTGAGTGACAGTGACTGAGTTTTGGGGGAAGAAAGATGTGATGCAAACTGCACAACTTTTGGATCAACTGAGGTATGCTGATTGATGCTGTATGAGCAGAGCAGGTTTTTTTTCTAAACAATTCAAACCGTATCCAGGAAGCAAATATCAAGTTGTCTCCGCATGACACAGTTCTTTGAAACAAATTTAACACTACAACCTAGAAACAGGAGACTTCCAAAGAGCACATAGAGCATTTTCATGTTCACCATAAATTATGATACATGTACTCTTGTGTTCTTTTGCAAGAATTGCTGCTTCAGATCACGGATGCTATTGTTCTAAAAAACAACGGCATCCAGGGTAAACCTTAAGGATTCTTAAGGACATTGGCCACACTGCATTTCAAAGCAATTTTCAAAGGGCACACTATTTTATGCAATAACAATGTACAGCTTAATAAAGAATAACATTAAGCATTGGGAAGTAAAATCCCTCTTGACTGGGAAGCGAGTTGTTGCTGAATCTTTGGGGGTTGGGGGGACGCAGTGATCAATCATGTAAATCGGTTGTTCAATGTAACTTATGGCAGCCAATGCAATAGTTCTCTTAAATTTGTTACACTCACATTCTTGACAAATTTTGCTACTTACCTTTTTAAGTTCAGGTAATTCTGGGAAATTTTTGAGATTGGTAAGGCCAACATTGATCATAGATAATCTTTCCAGACTTGTGAATTCTTTTGTGAGACCCTCAACTACCCCCGTCGACCTGCAGTTATCCAAAATTAACTCCCTCACCTGTGTGCAGTAAACAAAAGGAGAAAACAGAAACAAACCATATTAATACTACATTTTTTTTAAACTACAGAAAGAGTCATGAAATAACATTTAGAAAATATAGTATGTTGCACACTTGAAGACTGAACTTGCCAATAAAAGTTACCAAATGTTTTAATTTACTAGTTGCTACTGTGTTTGGTTGGGAGTGAACCAAAGTTCAAAGCTTTGATAAATTCAATGTATTTCAAATTCATACAATCTTCATCAAGTATGAGTTGAACTTGAAAATGAGTTGAACTTGAAACCATCAATTTAATTGGTCAGTTAGGATTTTTCTCTCATTTATCTTTTTCAGATGCACTCTGTTTGGTGGTGTATTACGTGGTGCATACATTTGTAGAACAATTCCATAAGCATGGACGCAACATACTTGCCAGTCAGCATAGTTGGCAGTGCCATTTTTAACCCACCCTTTAAACTGTATAATCAAAACCCATCCTTTGGTCAATGTTGTACAAGTTTGCTAATTTGGAAGTCATGTCTTACCCTTTGTTTTTCTGGGACAGATTGTTAAAATTCAATAGTGAGTGTTTTGAAGCACTTTTGATTTATTTCATTGTGGGTGCATCATGATCAAATATTCTATGCATAGAGAGAAATTAACATTTCCTCCAAATTTAAGTCTCAGTGATGAACACACCCTAAATAATTCTGATCCACCCTTTATAACCATAAAATCAAGAAACCCACCCTTTTATCTATTTACTCAATTTTCCAAACCCATCCTTTCTAAAGCATGGGTTACCAACTATGTGAGTGTAACTGTAAAGAACAGAGATGCCAGTATGTATCACTGAAAAAACCTGAAACTTTCAAAAAATTCTGAAAATGCGCAAAAAATTTGGTATCAACGCTGAATAAAGGGCTGAAAATAAATGTGTACATTTGGAGTAAAAAAACCTGAAGTCAGGTTGAAAAAACCTGAAATCAGGTTAAAACAGGAAAACTGGCATCTCTGAAAGAAAGTATAATCTTAAAAGATTAGGTAAAAGATTAACATGGAATGATGGATGGATACATTTTGCTGAGGAAATCTTGTCATCATTTTACAATTAAATCATAAACATTACCATGTATGAATAAGACTTGTAACTGTTCTTAAAAAGATACTCGAAAAATATTGTATAAATGTTACCAGGACAAACAAAATAAATCCTAAACATGTTAAGAAAAATTGATTGATAGGTAAGAAGAAAATTTGAAGTAGAGAAAACATTTTGAGTTGTGGTTCAATAGCTATAATTTGATAAGCAATAGAAACATTTTGACTTAATTTATATTTATCTTATTTTGATAATATTTAAAAAAATTGTATATTCTTAGCACTTTGTCTGAGACAGTAGGGTTAGCAAAGCCTTATTTAATTCATACAGTGGAAATCCATTTTATAAAGTTGCTGATCTATGGCAGTTCAGTGTAGGTAACCAGGTATGATGTACCGTATCTAAAACAATGATTTAAATCAAAGTACCGGGGTACAAAAGAATTTGTGGTAACTTGCTATATAATGGAATACTTCAAATATAGGATTTTTCTATAAAATTGAGTTGGACTGTACAATAATTATCTTGAATTTCAAATTTCTAATTTAAGTAAAGCAAAACAATTATCACGTGACATCAGCAATTTGAGTCTGTGCTGATTGTGTGATTCACCCAGATAGATGCACCAATACCACCACACAACCAGCATTGCATCATTATTGCTCTCCCTACGCAGAAATCAAGCAAGCTTGCATCGTATAAATTATGATGTTGGTGAGTCAACATACATGATTGCTGTAACAGCACTGCCAATTATTACCTTGTTGCGCACACACTTTGCATGCACAAGATTTGGCTAGTCTCACGAATCATCAGCCAATTGCGTTCAAAATAAATGCCAAATAGTTTGTACAAATGTAGAAATAAACAGTTGGAACTTTATAAATAAGTTAACCTCTATTTTAGTGATCCAACATATAAATTATCAATTGATCTGTTTCTCTAGACACTCGACCCACTCCTCAAAAGACCTCAACCCCCTCCAAACCCCAGGGGCTTGCTCAGAAAGCAATGCAAATAAAGCTCAAGACTCCCATTTTTACTTGTATCACTGTTACCTTACAACTGTTGTTACCCAAAAATACCTAAAATGTGTAGGCCTGCCCTAATTTTCCCGAGGACCCCTCATTATTTTCCCCGATGATTCCACATTTTTCGATATTTTCTCTCACAAAAAGCCAAATATCATGCTTTCACCGAATCATTTTCTGAGATTGTTCTCTCACTGAATACCGAGCATGTCTAGTTACACTAAATTGGAATATAAAATAAAATAAATAAATTGCAGGTGATTTATAGTGCACTACGCGGTCCCCTGACTTGTAATTCCACACGGCCTCAGCACACTTTACAGAGCAGTTCTAATCATTGGGTTAAATCACTACCTGGACTCCCTGGGGCCAAAGGGCTTACTGCGGCCTACATATTGGCGCAACCCTAGCTTGAGCAATTCACACCCTCATAGAATATACAGTTTTCGCACACTCAGCTCCCAGCTGGACTCGAACGCGGAACGATCGATATCTTATGTTTAACAGTCCGATTACTAACCAACTGAGCTAGCGAGTACCCCCTCCCCACCCTCCCACATCTGAATGTAATCATCTATGATATTAAAGACAAGATTTCCTATATGATTTGGAAAATTCATTAATAATCTTTTTTAAAGATGATTTGTTTTCAATTTTTAACACCTCGTTTTGTGAATAATTATCTTCTTAGTTTAAACACAGCATAATTTTTGGTTCTGGTTGTGATGCATTCAGCTCTGAGTCTCTATTGCATCTTCTTTTCACATAATTCATCGACCCACCCACCCACCACCACTTGCGCTATGCAGCTACATTACTTCTTTGCAAATGACCTGTGAAAATTAACATCCCACAAAAATTGTCTCAAGATACATTTTCAGGTCAGACCATTTTCTAAATCTTCTTCCCGCATCATAAGGTGGTTACATTGGAATATGTGTTCCATGAAAATATTTCCCTTTTGCTTAAAAAGTCCAAGACTGCCCTCTACCCAATTATATTTCAGCGAAGAAATGCAAAATGAGGCCACAACTTCTGGGTTGCTCTCTCAATCTATACTTATCATTGTCTTCGAACATAAAAATTTATCTGACATAATATTTTTATGTCCACCATCCATTTGAATTTTATAAATGGAGGACCAATTCAAGCGTGTGTTTTTCCTCTGAAAAAAAAAATAATATCAACCTTTTTTGCTGCCAATAATTTGCAAAATATTTTTTTAAATAGTTTAAGCACCACTGGCTCAGCAAGTGAGAGAGAATCAATAAATTGAGAAAATACTTTTATGCAGAGAAAGGATTGTTGAGCCGGTCACTTTGCCGAGTCTGTTTTGTGATTTGCCAATACACAACACAGTGCAGTGCCGTGCAATACACGATGCATTGCGCACTCCATAATAGATCACTTCACTGCCACAGTGTGGTGCTGGACCATCATGGCGGAAGGTTGCTCAAACAGCCGTCCAAATAAGCCAACTTTGCACGTTCAGATCTCGGAAATCACGGGGCAAAATTTGATAAATTTATCACCAACCGACTGAGGAAATATATTTGGACATTACTATGGTGTTAAATCGCGTCCGGAAAGTGCTGTTTTTGTGTAAATCGGTGCGATATTGCGACTATCAACGGTCGGAATACGGTGGTTTATGTCGAGCTGTGTTCAGGGATCGTCTTGCAATGCCGTTGAATTACTGCGGCGTGTGTTATCTTACTGACTGAATGAATGGGGTCAACAAACGCCAAGCCAAGGTGACTTCACTTTTGGCTCAGTTTCTTGGCAAGTTGTGCGACATTGTGGTTAAATAAGGGCAATTCGTGTAAATAAATGTATTTCCTCGACATCAATAATCGTGTAACACATTTATCGTTTTTTGGCAAGTTTTGAAACGCAATGATAAAACACAATTTTAATAAACAAAAATGCGGCAAAATATTTTTTGAACTGACAAAATGGTTGACATGACGGAAATACGGAATGTCAACAAAATATTCACAAATTATTTAATCGACTCTCGACCACTAAAAGCACAAAAACAGTTATTTTCCACCACCGACCATCTGAGAAGAATTTTGCTTCCGTGAATGAGCAGCGAGTTTGCTTTTGTGTGGCGCGAGACGGGCTGAATTTGAAAATAATGCAAGCAGCAGTCCAGCACTTGAAGCAAAGCTATACAATCGCGACATGTCACATGGCCAACTCAACAACACGTAAACAACACTCGTAGAAATCGCGAGAATTTCACCAAACCAGACACTCTCTGAGAGATCAACATATACAAGGCGATTAAAAATATATTTCTCTACTCATCCATACAGTTTATTACACATTTAACGATTCGGGCGAATTTCTACACCAACATTTTCCACCGCATGTCACAAAATTCCAACTTGATTTTCGGCGTTAGCTTCCAAGCAGTGGTGGTTACAGCTCACATGTGCTTCCCCATCTTCCAAACAATTGCCTTTTTAGATCGCCAAAACAACACAAATTATCACTCACAGTCTCATTTTTACTACACATATATATCCAACATACCGAATCCTTTGATTTTCCTCGACACTCTAATTCGATCCTCTTCTCCATCTTATAAAGAGTATACAGTTCTGTCACAATTCACAAGCAAGCAAGGCAGTAGCACTACAACAATATCGTATACGTTTTCCTATAGCAATACACACAACGTACAGCCAATGGGACATTACTGTGTGTTTCGCGGCGGCCGACCAAAGCTCGATTTGGAATAGGGATGGGCAGATAGATATTTTAATTG
>JXSR01S019187.1:16709-39297 GCA_000969725.1 Ophiothrix spiculata | reverse complement strand
GACGCTGCGCGTCTCGCACGATATTTCATAAAACTCATAGCTCGAACAATATCTTTTTGTATCATGCTCAATCCATCCAATTTTATATCAAAATCGGCCACCGATTCAAAACTTTGCTATTGCTGTGTCGATCAGACTTTTGCTTAATAGATAAAGAAAATTATATTTTAAACATGTCCTGTAAGTTTATAATTATGTTTTCAAAATTTTCACAAGTTTGCAGTTTAAAGAGTTAAAACAATTAATGTTACCCATGAAACTTTGAATATTCTTTATGCGTATTCATCACCTTTTGCGCCACAATTTGATTGACAGGTTCAATATAAACCACTCCTACTGGAATGCATGGAATGCAGGTATCCCTAATTTGCATAATAAATATACTGAAAGAAAGTTCAATTATTATTCATTTAAATGTACCAAATTTGGTTTAATATAAAGTCTGATCATGATCATTTAGAAAAAAAAAGAATGCACATTAAAATATCACAAAACGTGTATGTTTATTGTTTTGTTGAATTTTGAATAAATGCGTTTCTGACATAGGCACACACCTTTGTTGATAACTCAAAAGCAAATAACGCTGTGATATCAAAATTTTATGAGTGTCTAGAAGAAGGTAGTAATATAATTCGTTTCCCTAACTATACTTCAGTTTTAGCACATGGTCATTTTTCTACATGTAACCATATTTTGGGACACCTGGTATTTACTTCATACTCACCCTTCGCCCTTGTAAAACATATTTATTTAAGAATTGGTGTGCAATGTGCAACAATGCTGTTTACTTGCCATCATTTATTGCACAATAGAGGATCAAGTCAAAGTGCATAATAAACAATCAAAATCTGTTTACCCTATATGCGATTCTATCTTAATCAAAGGGTTTAATGGCAATGAACTTTCAAATGTCTGAGACATTTTGAACTAAAGTCACATGTTCTGTATGAAGCTTTTAACACTTAAGTGGTCAAGGTCCCCCACATGCCCGTTAGTGGTCAAGGGGGGTCCATATGGACCCAACCCCGAAAGAGCGCTTTCGCGAAGTAATTTTACTTTGAAACTCTCTGGTCACCAATAAAGTACCTCAAAAGAATTATAGCAAAGAAAAAATTTCGAAAATCGGACAAACCGTTTCAAAATGGCGGCCAAAACAAATTTTGCCTTGTCGCGTCAAAATGTTGTCGCCAAAAAATTGAAAACTCACTTCCTTATGGAATTTGTCAATAAAAATTTGGCTCATATTTGCAGTATGTAAGTACAAATACATTCCTGAAATAGGATTTGAAAAAATTTGTTCGGTTACGATTTTATGGGCAAAACAAATTTGAAGAGCGCCCACGAAAATGCTTATTTATGCTAATTAGCATGGGAAGGGGTGGGTCGATTTGAATTTGTTTGCCACCAAGTGAAGGTTATGGTAAACTTTAAAGATAAATAAATAGAGGGGCGATGAAAAATTACTTCGCGTTTTTGCGCTAAAGCGCAAAAACCAAATGTTGGGTCCATATGGACCCCCTCCCCTTGACCACTTAAGTGTTAATGATAAAAAATATAATAATAATAATAATAAAACCATATTTGTGAGCGCAAATAACATAAAAACATCTCAATGCGCTATGAAAACATACAAAAGAAATGGAAAAGAACAAAAATTACACAGTGTAGGCAGAGTTGAAGAGGAATGTTTTAAGCTGACCCTTGAATTGATTAATGGTTGGCAAGCTACGGATATGGGATGGGAGAGCATTCCATAGCATTGGGGCAGCGACAGTGAACGAACGCTCACCATATGTCTTGGTGCGTGGGTTAATGACCATGAGATTATTAAGTGGTCGTACACTGCCAGCCCTAAGGCTCCTAGGTTGTACATAGGGCCTGATAAGCTCAGTTACGTAAGCAGGTGCAATGCCATGGAATGCTTTATATGTAAGCAGAAGAATTTTGTAATTTATTCTTTGTTCAATTGGTAGCCAATGTAGCTGGTCACGGAGGATTGGGGTTATGTGGTCACGTTTCCTAGTGAGAGAGATTAAACGAGCAGCCATATTTTGGACTCTTTGGATTTTGTTAATTTCTTTTTGAGGAAGGCCGAATAGAAGTGAGTTGCAATTATCAATCCTGCTGATTACAAATGCCTGGATGAGTTTTTGAGTGGTGGGAGGATCAAGGAATTTCCGTAACTTGCCAATTTTGCTAAGAGCAAAGGTAGCAGACCGACACAGATTATTGACATGTTGGCGCATTGTTAGATGTTCATCAAATATAACACCGAGATCTTTAACATGGTTAGTCACTTCAACAGAGGACTCACCAACATGTATGGATGGAAACTGCCTTGGAGAAGCGAAACGAGAAGTAAAATGAATAAGTTCGGTCTTGCTATCATTAAAAACGAGAAAGTTAGATAACATCCAAGCCTTAACATCCCTTATGTTCAGTATGTTAAACTGAAATATCACACTCGATGTAAAATATGTTATGGTAATTAAATAAAAATATTGAGATCACCACAAATCACCAGGGAGGTTGAGAAGGAAAACATGCCTGAAATGAATAAAAAGTTTTCGTTGTGTCTTGGGGATATCCAGGGTTATGTTTACAACCATTCTAATGTATTTACTGACTTTTTAAACTTCTGTTATATTTGACAAAAACAAATTATGGATGTACAACCTTTGATAATTGAATACGCTAGAATAAGAACATCCCAACTCCATAGCTGCCTTGTGTTAATCATATTTATAAAATATAAATGCCATACAAATTTCTGAAAATGCTATCACATCACTAAAATAACATTTCCATGTCAATATCCTAATCATAGTGTCATATTTGACCTTGTAGTTTACTTTTTTAGACATTGTTAGATAATTGTTATAGTACATAATTGCTATATCAAACAGTCATAATAAGAACATCCCAACTCCATGAGCTCCTCATTGCAACTATATGCTAGGAAAAGGGTCTAACAATGTCTAACAAAGTCAACTACAAGGTCAAATGTGAGACTATGTTTGGGATAAAGACATGAAAATGCTTTCTAGTGATTTGAAAGCATTTTCCGAGATTTATATGCATTTATATTTTACATAACTTAACAGAAGGCAGCACATTGAGTTGGGATGTTCTTATTCTAGCTTATTCAATTATGAAACACAATAATGGATCTATTAGAACCACCGAGAGTGTATATACAAAATAATGTAAATGCTATGCACTTTGATACGACAAAAAGAGGTGTTTTCCTATAATAGATGAAATACAAAGAACTTAAGTGAAATGACTGTATTAATATTTGTTTTGAAATTGACTTGTGATCAAGTTGTTATAAAAGTTTCGCTATTATTTTCCTATTAACCCTGATCATTACTGACTCTTCTCAAACGGTTTTTTTTTTAGAATGATGGAAAATTAACTGATTACATTTTATTTGACATTGAATTAAATAGAATTTAATTTAATGCATTCTAATTGTCGCTTATTTTCAGTTGCCAGTTTCATCATCATATCTCCTGTCTATATCAGTTGGTAACAAACTAACATCCTGAGATAATATTACTCTACCATTGACCAAGACTGAGATTTAGCATTACAAGAATCCCAAATTATTCCCGAACGTGTTAATAATTTAAAGATATCTCGAGGTAAAAACCAATAAATACATAAGCAATGCCAAAGGGTCGGACGATGTAACCATCAAAATAAATCTCGGATACAGGAAAATAGAGTGTGCTAGCAAATAAAATATCATCACAGAATAATACGATTTCAAGTATTATCTGATAGTGACATGATATTATACCGTCTTGGTATTTGGTTTATACTTGCCCCAGTCCTTTTATACTGTCTTCATCTACGTTAACAATTTTAAAAAGACGGTTCTGCAGCTTTTGATTCAGTAAATTTAAGGATTTTTAAGTAAGGTGTAATAAAACAAGGACTTTGTCCAGAATGAGGTGAATCTTTGTCATGTCCCATTAACGACGATTACTCTTACACTAAGCGGGGGCAAACTATAAAATAAAAGAACATCGATCACACTTAAAATGTTTATCTGACAGCATTATAGTACTATAGGGGATCAAGTCAAACTGCAGAATATACAGCCTAATGTATTTACACAGCAAAATTCTATCTAAATCAAAAGTTTAATGGCAATGAACTTGAATGTTTGAGACATTATGAAAACAAAGGAAGGTCACGTGTTTTTATATAAGCTTTTAAACTGAAATATCACACTCGACATCAAAATATGATAACAGCAATTAAATCAAAATATTGAGATCACTACAAAACAAGTGTAAAGGGAAAACATACCAGAAATGAATTAAAAGGAAGAGGTTTCATGGTGTCGTGGGAAATATCCAGAGTTATTTTTATAACAATACATCAGTGCGTTTGATCTGAATGTTCTATCTGGTTATAAGGTTGGTTTTATCATTTAAGGAACATATAACAATATTAACGATAATGATTGTTTTGATATTTATCGTGGTGGCTGTAAGTTAAACAGAGTATAAGATGCGAAATTTCTTGGTATTATCATTGGTGAAAATATGACGTGGAAAAGATATATTAAAAATGTTTGTAAAGTATGTTCTAGAAACATAAGGGATCTAAATAAAGTCAAATCGTTCCTACCTTCAACATGTCCAATGCTTTGTATAAACAATATTGTACTTTGGTACTTCCTTATTTTAACTATGGAAAAGATATATTAAAAAATTGTTTGTAAAGTATGTTCTAGAAACATAAGGGATCTAAATGACGTCAAATCGTTCCTACCTTCAACATGTCCAATGCTTTGTATAAACTATATTGTACTTGGGTACTTCCTTATTTTAACTATGGATTATTACTATGGGGAAATTCAAACAAAGAATATGTTAATAAGGTTTTCCGTATTCAAAAGCGTGTCATGAGAACGATATTAAATAGCGAATACCTTAGCCACACGAAACCCATCTTTGACAGATTTAACGCTTTAAATATTTTCGATGTATCACAAGGAAGATGCCGTTTTATGTCAAATACAAACATGATTTGCTGCCCAAATCTTTTCTAAATATATTTACAACACACAGTGAAACTATACCTATAATACGAGAGACAGGGAGGATTTCAAAATGTCAATGCAAAAATCAGCATTTTAGTTTAAATAAATTTCAAAATATTTGTATAGGACCTTGTGCCATTGAGTAGGATTATGGTTTCTTGCGGTCTTCATGGTATAATGGTGGCCATTTTGATATCAAATAAGAACGTTTGAGATATTATTTACCCATAAACATCATTTTTATAACATTTCATTATATAATGAATAGAAATATCATGGTTTCCAAGAACCAACCAAAAAGGTTTCCACTCATGTACATGTAGATATCATGACTCAAGAGGAACACTATATTGTTATTTATTTTAATACAATCAGATTTTCATCTCCTGGCATGCCAAATATCCCAAAAATGTCAAACGATTGATGAACGATAATCTCCAATCCTTCACTATGCATATAGGACATGTTGATACCCATAGATTTTTTGATTTATAAGTCAGCTTTGAAAATCGAGCAGCTTATCAGGTCCTCCATTCGTGACTTCTTGTGAGAAACTATATATGTACGTGTAACATATTGTTTTCCTACTATTTTCAAGTTAAAAGTCCATTTTGTTTTTGATACTGTATTCCATCATGGTAATTCCATGGTTCCATCAATTACATCATGTTCAATTGTCTTCACGTTTTATACAGATTTGTATTATATTATCATATATGTAACTCTATTGGAAATAAGGATGGTAAGGTTAGAGATGGTCGGTAAAGATTCATCTAAAAATCATTGAGTATTCTTTGGAGTTTCCAATGAACCGTTTACTATAGGGACAGTTTATAATTCTTTTGAGCTACCAATTAGTTTGTGCAACAAGTCTTTGTTATCTTCTGATCTGATATATAATTCCAATGTATTTTCCAATAATAACGAAGGCTTGGTGATGAAAAATCAATACACCACTTTATATTGTTTTTGATGCAAAATGTTTGTTGGTTTATAACACGAATTATCCGTAATTGCTTAGAAAATGTATGCATTGGAATTAATGAACTAACAAAGACTTTGAAGTTGTTGCACAAAATATTTGGTAGCTCAGAAAGAACTATAAACTGACCCTATACAGTTACAAATTAGTTTGGTTAAATTCATGCATAATATTGATCTAAAGGATCAAAAACAATTCTTAATCAAATCATTTCATGTTAGAGTATTTTTTTATGATCAAAGCAATTATATTTATGTGGGATAATGATATTTTCTAGTTCTAGGAATGTATTTATCTCACTTTGTTCCAGGAAAAAAGTGTCCTGTTCAAAGTCACCCCATGCCGGGGTGACTTTGAACAGCACTTAAAATTCAAAAATATGTATTTAACATAACAGCTAGTTCTACACAAATGTAACACGAGAAAGATCATGCCCCAGGAGGAATTTTGATAGCAAAATATCAGAAACTTTTCTATGTTAAGAATAAAAAATTGGCAAATGCCGAAAAAAGTGTTCAAAGTCACCCCGGTTTACGGTATGCCTTTTACTATAGGCCAGTTTATACTATTTTTGAGCTACCAAGTAGTGCAACAAATCTTTGTTATCTTCTGATCTGATATATAATTCCAATGTATTTTCCAATAATAACGAATCAATACACCACTTTATATTTTGTTTGATGCCAAATGTTTGTTGGTTTATAACACGAATTATCCGTAATTGCCTAGAAAATGTATGCATTGGATTAATGAACTAACAAAGACTTGTTGCACAAAATAGTTGGTAGCTCAGAAAGAACTATAAACTGACCCTATACAGTTACAAAATGTTTGGGGAAATTCATGCATAATATTGATCTAAAGGATCAAAAACAATTCTTAATCAAATAATTCCATGCTTTTTGACTTAATATTTGAATTAAACATATAAATATAATGTATGCATCCAAGTCTAATTGTGTTGTAATTATTCTACAATATTTATGTTTATAAAAAACGAAATCAGGTCATTAAATCCAAAGCTCTTTATAACATACTTCACAGTAACTGATCAAATAACAATGTTGCTATGATACCTTTAATACTGTTTAAACCGAGTTTCTAAGTTTACAATACAAGAAACAAACAAACAAGAACAAAGCACAATAATAAAGTCTGTCTAAATCCCGATTCTCATTTATTTTTCAATTTCCTTAAAACATAGGAAGTTCAATAATTATTTTCATCATATCTCCTGTCCATATCAGTTCAACTGATCAGTTGATAAAAAGATAACACTCTAATAACATCCTAGGATAACATCCTGTTTCTCTTTGACCGTAAGATTTAGCATCACAAAAACACAAATTCCCCGAACGTGTTAATAATAGAAAGTGATCTCTAGGTAAAATAGTTCACATGATTCATAAGCGAGTCCAAATGGCTGGACGATATAATCAATCAAAATAATTTTCGGATGCAGGAAATTAGTAGGGTATATTTTACATTTAGCAGTGGTATTCAGAACTTATGAAATTAAATATTTTCAATATGATGTACACAGTGATAACTACAGTGGTAAATAACACATAACTAATGATATCCACATTTGGAAAGTTACACCTCATTATATATTGAGCGACAGGATATACCCAATTATATATTTGAAATTAGACATTTCAGATGATTTTAAAATTATAAATCAAATTCTTTCAAATGAAAGTAGGTGATTTAAGAAATTAAATCCGTTTGAATTTTTCAAATCCGACCTTCCGTTGCAAAGCTATGAAGGTTTTTGTTTCGCTATTTTAACTAATTTTGGAGAACGCACGTCAGGGGATAAATCTTTTACTTTCTTTATTTTCGACAAACGAGGTCACGGCACCAATAACAGTTACACCGCTAGTCAATATTTTAATTGTCTGAATGGATATTACACACACACCAGGAGTTAGGCCCGGTGCAGACTTCTCTTCCGTATAGAATATTTTGCTTAGAATATTCTATACTGACGACACAATAACATAGGTCATCGAATAAAACTGTGTGTTTCATTCGGTCACTACGTCATTTTGTCGTCAGTATAGAATATTCTAAGCAAAAATATTCTATACCATAGTGGAGCCGATCAGTACTTAATTTGGGCGGAATTGCAAACAGGTGCAGACATTTCACCCAAATAATCGTTATTGATACCGCTTGTTGTTTAATTACATGTGATTAAGCAATACTTGAGGCTAATTCCATGATCTTGTATCACATATATGAATTTTTCAAGTTCAATTCTGACATAAAAGTAATACCTGAGTTGAAAGTAAACAAATCAAGGTCTCAGGAACTACTTTTGTTTTTTCCATAAAGCAAAAAGAACTTATTTTATGTCTGGTATAAGTTGGATGTTGCCTTAGTAACATTTTACCCTTAAATTTGCACCAAAAAGTGATTTAGTACTGAAACAGAGATAAACATCGGAGATTTTTCCTTATTAGTGTATAAGAATTGTTGGAATTTGTCGTTTTCAGATGTCACGCCTGTCACGAAAAACATGAAAAGTTTTTGCCGTGTTTTATTAAAAGGTCATGTTTTGGTGAAACATTAATATCTATCTTCTATCATGGAGTCTTCATCTGCAAAGCAATATACAAACATTCAGTGATTGCTTATTTCTCCACTATTACATCTCAAAATCGGTCACGCCTGTCACGATTCTACCCTATATATGTGGTCACGCCTGTCACGTTTTATTTTTCACTATTTCTAGCTCTGGGAAGTAATTACACCAAAATTAAAATGAAGAATAACAACAATAATAACATTTTTAGCCTTCTTACCAATATATCTGATATAATTGAAGTGTATAATTCAGAAGAAAAGTATTCAATTTGAAAAGCAAAATATTCCCTAATCAGATTGGATAATTCCATATAGAAACCTGTATATACTTACTTCGCCAGAGAATTTTAATGTTGGTTTGAGTTACTAATGCATAGGACTTCAGAACCTTTCAAGGAGGAAAATTCCAAAACCTGGCAAACTCTTGGTACATCCATTTTTTTTTTTCAAAATGGCCGCAAAAATTTATTTTCATTATAAATCATTTATAACAATTTGTAAATTGCGAAATACCCAAAGTTATAATCCTGAAATGGCTTCTGGGTCACTAAAAAATGCTTCTGGAGCTGTACCAAATCAAATAAGATCAAAAAACGTCATACACATGATTCAAATTCAAAATGGCGGCGAAACAGCACATTTTCATGTCAATCGAAAAAACAAGTCTAATATCATGATTTATCAATAGAAAGAAACAATTAGGATTACTACAAGATCAAATGTCATTTACATATTTCAAGGTCAACATGGCACCGACAATAGGTTCAAAACAGCCACCAAAACACACTTTTGGCCACTAAAATCCATATTTGACTCCCTTGTCCTCCGAAGCGGGCGGGGGGGGGGGGACTTGGAGGCTATGTTTACTTCAAATTAACCCTTATCCTCATAAGCTATTTTTTGTAACACGTCCTTTACCCGGGGGGGGGGGGGTTGCAATCCCCCTAATGGTTTTTCACCCGCTTCATAAAAACGCAAAAGCAACGGGCCCCAGACATTTGGCTAATATCTTTTAAATCCTTTGCGGTCATTTTGATGAAAAACCTAGGGGGTACCACCTAAGGTGGGGTTAGAGTAGACCGTCAAAGTTGGGGTGTAGGGGGGTTGATGAAATCCCGGAAATATTAGTCGCCATTTTGAAAAACAATTGTACATGCTATAAGACTCAAACTTAAAAGACTTAAAAGACTTGTTAGAATCATCATTTCCCTTCTTAATTAGCAAAAAAACCGACGAAAATCTGTTATTTAGAACTTTTATAGCAAAATTTTGATTTGGTGGCAATTTTTGACATAATGCAATTTTGCCTGATTTTCAAATCCGAAAGTGCTTTATGACGTCATAATTACGTAACGCCCTGGCCGATTTTGATGATCTTGGTATCGTTGGATAGGGGAGGATCATACCTATCTATAGTGTTACGACCCAAAACAAGGATCAAGGTCAGAATTAACCTTTCGGGTTCGAGCTAAAAGCAAAGCAAGAATAAATACACTGTAATTCAGGATTTTAGCAAATAAACAAACAATTTATTTACACAAACAATTTAACAGTGTAACTATCTAATCTACGGTTTTTGTTTACTCACGAGTGGCTTCTGACTTGAACAAGTTAGCTAATAATATTCCACGGTAAAGTCCTTTATGACATCTGTGCAAATGTCCACAAATCCAGATCCAAACAGTACAAAAATGTCCGATAATTCTTCTCAGCTCCAAGAGTAAAAAGTTCCGAACGTTCAGTATCAGTCAATATAAAACTCCAAACGACTTCTGCAATCTCACAACTCCTTGTCCACAGTAATATAAAAATTATCCACTATCCAGCGACTCAGCATCAAAACTTCTCCAATAATAGCTATGCATAAAAGCACTCCAAAAAGTTCCAAAACTCCATCCACTCTGCCTTTATCTTCTCTAAAATATCTCAATGATATAACTCCAATAGCCACATAGCGTCCTTTATAGCTAACAAAGCTGACTGACTCAATAGCTTCCCATAGCAGACAACGTAAACTGACCCCTTCTCTCAAAAGCCATCTCTTTTTATACCACTTTAACTTTCTCTTGAAAATCCTCCTTTTATCCACACCATTCTAGTACACATAATAGATTTCATCATAATATTTACAGAACATTCTAGGTCAATCTTCACTCATAAGCAACTTGGGGATTCCCCATGTAACCATGGTAACAGTCAATCATACTGTACTTGTTTACATGCATCACACAATAGAATACCTGGAAAGTCCAACACACCACACACATGATTGACAGCTAAACAAAAGAGCTATTATGTCTCAAGTAGCTCAACTTCCTATCAGCCCATTGTGTTGTATTAAAATCATCTTGTGCATAACATATTGGCCACTCACATATCATGTCTGACTTATGGTACTGCTTCACTCAAAACTTTATATTAATAAATTACATATTCAGGGGCCTGTAACAATAGCAAAACCAAGTTTTTAGGGTGGTTGCAACAACCCTACGGAGGACCTGTTACAAAAATAGCTCAGGAGGACACGGGTTAAAGCTCAAAAATAGATTAGACTTGCATAAGACAGTATTAAAAACTGTTGAAAATAAATCATAATCATAAATAAAGAAGTTATTTAACAACAGATTCATTGCTAAAATCAAGTTTTACCAAGTGTGCACAAATGTCACGCCTGTCACGTCACGCCTGTCACGAAATGATTTAGCCTGTATTCTCCAAGTTAAGAGCTACAGCTTCAAAAGTGAAATGTTTCCTGATTGGTTCCCCCAAGGAGATATATTGCAACATAAACAAAAATCAAATCTCCCATGGGAATGAGATAGAATTCAGCATTAAACCACATTTTGGAAAATGCAGTGTCAGTTTAGGTCACGCCTGTCACGCACACTTTGTATCCCCATTTTAAAGAGAGTGATTGAGTAAGATTAAAATTTTCCCTTTTTGCGTCCAATATAGAATGTTTACTACAACATATAGGGATATTTCCGTAATATTGCCTGTAGATAAAATTTAACAGCTATTCTAAGAAAAAAGCGTTCTTTCAAAAGTCACGCCTGTCACGATGGAATTGTCCTTGAGTATGCATGGATGTCCACATAACTTGTAGACAACTGTATTTTTTTATTCTTCACTTCCCAAAAAATTTGACATTTTTTAAATTCAATAACTCTGCAACCACATATTAGAATTCTTGCTACAAATAGGTGGATGTGCTTAGACAAAATCGTTATCCTGATAACATATTGTCAAATAAAAATTGTCAATCACATAGCACGGAATTCAGAAAAAAACATCTGAAAATGTGTCTTGAAACACTTGATTTAAGTATCAAAACAAAACTATCAAGCCTAGTTAAAGCCATGCCTGCTTAAATATTAGCTATGTGTCAATGTGTGTGTACGTCAGCGGGGTGAAATATCAACGTTCACCTACCAGGTAATGGGTAAGTGAAGTATCTATTCAAATGTGTATAATCAGATTAACAAAACACTGCTGCAATTTTATCATACTTATATTTCGTGTACAACATAACACATTGTTACAACGTCCGTCTAAATCCTAATACTCGTTTATTTTTAGTTTGCATAAAATAGAGAATTTGCTGTTTTCACCATCATATCTCTTGTTCATATCAACTGATAAAAAGATAACACTTTAATGACATCCTGGGTTAACATCCTTTTTCTCTTTGACCGTAAGATTTAACATTACAAAATTCGTAAATTCCCGTTCGTGTTGATGATTGAAAAGCAACCCACCGCAAAGGAAATAAAGAAACACACACAGAGAAGCTCTCTGATGTTAATAATCAAAAAAATTATCGGACATATGAACATAAAGCGTATTATATACCTCATTATATAGATTATTGTCCTCTGATTGGTTAAACTTTAACTAGGCCCGGGGCATATTTTTCACTAGGCCCGCTCAGCATATTTTGCGGCGCCGGTGTAACGAGAGCAATACGCGCGCGACTTTTGACCATCGGGCGTTTTAAGTGCAAAGATGGTTCTTTTAACCAACAAGATGATAAAAATCTATATATTCGGTATATAAAACGAATATTGACTGCTTTTTCTTCGGGGCATGGTTTAAATAATTTCCCCTCGGTTATCCCAAAACCATGAATATTCCCTCAGCTTCGCTTCGGGCATATGGTTTTGAGATCACCTCGGGAAAATAATTTAAACCATGCCCCTCAAAAGCAGTCAATATTTGTATACTATGCATTTAACAGAGACAGAACTGTACAAAATAGATACAGCTTCATTTTAACTACCAATACCATAGGTTTAAGAGGCAGAATTGACACAGAGACATCGATAGATAAAATAAATGGAATAAACTGACAAATCTCTCAAAACAAGACAGTTGAGAGTTGAGTTGTTTGTCTGTTATATTAAGTTTTGCACGTTTTGTTATTGTACTAATTTTATTCTTACTTCTTGCTCTTGTTGAAATTGGTATGCTGTCCCTCTATCCGTCCACATCAGCATTTACAAGTAAAGCTTCAGAGCTGCTTTACAGCTTGTCTTCGATCACACTATTTATCCAAAATGATGAAACAGAGAATTTGTGTAAAATACATTAAACGTTTGTCATACAACATGTACAAAGCAGTAAAATACAGCAAAGGTTTGTCATATAAAATGGTAAAATACAGCAAAAGTTTTTCACATAAAGTAGTAAAATACAGCAAAAGTTTGCCATATAAAATATTAACAGAAAGGGTAATGAAAAGCTATGTAAAATGGGGATAGAATATTTTGAAAATTTAATTGTAATATCGGTAGCATTTAACTATTTTTGTTTACTTGTACTTGGGACCAGTTTACAGATGATTATGCAATTGATGCGTTCATGTTAGTTATTTAAACGACACTTTGTAAATCTTCCGATGATAAAATGCCAGAGCAAAGTCCCAAGGCATTTTTCTTTGAATAAAATGTTTCTGAACTAAAATATCACATTCGGCATTAAAAAGTAATTATGATAATTAAATCAAAATATTGAGATCACTACAAACCACCGGGGAAGTTAAGAAGGAAAATATATCAGAAATGAATAGAAAGGAAGAGGTTTGATGGTTTCTTGAGGGAATATGTAGGGTTATGTTTACAACAATACTCTGTTCTCATGACCGTGTATCCGTGGGCTTGAACTGAATATTCTAGGGAAATGAGATTCATTATTTCATGGAACACATATTTATTGTTGTTGTTCTATTATATTTAATAAGTAGGCTAATGGCTTTGATCGTTGTTTACATTGAAGCAGAAGAACGAAAAACAGAAGCACGATCATAATACTTATTTCATTTAACTTCATTTTGTATATATAATAAGTCTATCAACATACTATATAACGTTCAAACGCATATAAAGAATACATATGGTATATACAAAATCTTACCAAACAACAGTAAAATATTTAAAAACAGAACAAATACCGTATAAGGTATAGCCCAAAATGTCACGAAAGCTTATTGGGTCCTTAACAGAGAATTAAAGAGTAATGACATAAGAGAAGGAAACAAGCAAAGCAACAAATGACAGCAAAACAATCAAGTACTAGCACCACCCCTCTCTCAACCTCGTTTTGGAAGCAAGATAAGCTTTTACTCCTTTTTAAAGTTGACATATATAGATATTGATGGATTGATAATGCTTCAAAAGTATCCAGTTAAAATAGTTGTCAATCTTTATAAAAAAATTTAAACTAATGAGTAACATAAATTTTATGACTTCATTATACATCAGCAAATTTAGTTTAAAGTTGAAACCAAGTTAAAATGAGATCATTTTTATGATTCATTCTTTTTATGAAATAATGTGGATAGTGAACATTAATCACCAAAAAAAGAGCGTTTCTAGTTATCAACTTGGCAGGGCTTTGTATTTCGTTCCTAAAATGAACCATAGACGGTCTACAGTAATGTTTATGAATGAACTAAGATATATAGCCTACCATATATGCAAGAAGATGGATAGGTTTACAAACAGAAGGGAATTAACGGGATCAAATGATCAAATGAATGTATGTATGGCCTTCAAAGTTGACTTTAGATGACTAAGTATAAGATGCAAAGAAACAGGTTAGCATTGACTAAAGAATTGAGATTGGTTTGTGATCATAACCTAATTAGTTTAATACTTTGTCAGATGTTCTTAAGATTTTTATCAAAACATGAAATTTACTTCCAATTATAACTTTTGCAACAAGTATATGGTAAGTTTAAAACAAAGAAATGCTATTTATTTGGAAGAATAGCATGTTTAGATAAATTTCCCTTTGAATATTGTGAAACTGTTATTTGAAACTTGTTATATCCAAATCAAATGTTGATTTAACAAAATAAGGCTTATTGGAGATAAAGGAAATAAAGAGGCACCATGATATTTGTAACAGTCGGATAACCAAGATTGATTCCGGGTGTAAGCATAACAGTCCAATGAGCAAATGACGGACAATGTCGTCAATTCAACGGGAAAGTGTTCCGTCAACCGCAAATCATATGTAGACCGTAGGAAATATCATACACCTCATTTGATAATAAATTCTGCAAGTGGAAAAGTTTAAGGTTACTGATTATTACAGTAACCAATAAATGTGAAAAATCTGCATGTGGACAAAGTTTAGTAAGGTTACTGTTTATTTCATAGTCATTTTCACCTTGCTTAGGCTTTCGCCAAGGAAACCCAACTTGGTACTTGGTAACAACATGCCAAGTAAGCTAAAGGAAGCTTATCTTCAACAGGGCTCTAAGATTTTTGTTTAAAATTCAGTTTTGAATGCAGGAGGAAGACCAGAGTACCCGAAGTAAGCGAGCATGGACTGAAAACCAAATGCACTGGCGGGCGCGGGGCTCGAAACCGGGACCTCATTTGTGCAAGGCGAGGGAACAACCGCTGCGTCAACCCGCATAGTAACCATGTGAGGGACACCAAATGGTGTTCAAGAAACTTTTTTCAATAATATTGTGTGAATGCGTCCTTTAGTCGAGTATAAAATGCTATTAGCAGAGCAAATCAAGTTTTGACAAACATAGCCTACTTTTTGCTATAATGCTGATATGAAACAATCCAACATTACACAAGTTCTTACATGTATTCAACTTTGAATGAGATTAAGCGAGCTCGACTTTACATCTAATGTTTCTACATACAATACTCTTTTCTTAATTTCACGTGTTTTACCCGACTGTCTTCATTTTTGTTCTTTCAGACATCACCACCACAAAAAGATTCATCTTTCAACCCATCACAGACAGAGATAGCACTGGACCTAGACATCCTCAACCTTTTATTCAGCGGATTTGTATCGCCACATGAAGGTGTTGATATGATAGTTCAACGAAGAAAATCATCCAATTGATGTAAGCTGATGATTGAACTAACACATCAAGTGCAACTTTAGTTTGGAAGCAAATTACCCGGTGTTTTCTGATCTAGTGTCTTCTATTTTCTCAAGTTTAGGATTCTTTGTTAACGGTGCGGTGCATGTTTGTAAAATTTTAGAACTGTAGAAGTGAGTAACAGATCAATGGAATTTTAAGTGATTAAACACGTGGAGCAAACAGTAACGTAGCTTTATTAGTTTATAGATGTATTAAGTTTTCAGCCCCATCCACCCCCGGGGATCTTGAAAAAATATTGTACGTGTATGTGCTGTGACCCACCTCTATTCCTATTTTAAACTTAAAAACCCTGCCATCACAATTAAAAGCACCCAAATTTACTGTAATTGTGTTCTTTTTGAGCAAATGTCCCAAAATACACCTAAATTTTAATCTCCGAAGAAAACCGCTCCATCGCTTCACATATGTGACCTTCCAGCCCGTATGAGCAGTAAATGCCAGAAACTTCATTTTGCGCTACAGGTGGAAATACATGTGAAGGTCATTATTTGCCGAAATTGATTTTTTGACAGATTCACAATCCTAGTGCTTACTACAAAATACCAGCAAAGTTTCATTTCAAGAAAATAATGGGAAATGTGAAATAAATTGCCTTATTCTTAAGACGATAAAGAGAAAAAAATAGGGCTTACTAAATCTTTGAATGCGTTTATCTCAGTTATACGTTTTACTCGCTGTTAACCTTTGACGGTCCATAACTTGACTTCTGGATATCGTGTGAAGTTCATCGAGGTGTCATTTTAATTCTCAAAGCATGGTCTTTGCAAATATTTAAAAAAGTGAAAATGACAAGAGCTGGCATTTACTGCTGCTTTGGGCTGGACGGTCACATATGTGACTATATTTTTAGAGACACCTCTAAACATGTTTTCTCTAACAAATAATAGTAGCAACTACAACCAGTCCTGTTTTACTTACACATCAGAATGTTTAAAGGTGGTCAGCTTTAACCCTTGTTCTCCGAAGGGGGTTGCAACCCCCTCCCCTAAGGTTTTTCCCCGCTTCATAAAAACGCAAAAGCAACCGGCCCCAGGCATTTGGGTAATCTCTTTAACATCCTTTGCGGTCATTTTGATGAAAAAACTAGGGGGGGGGGAACCACCTTCGGTGGGGTTAGGGTAGGCCGTAAAAGTTGGGTTTTTTGGGGGGGTGGGGGTGAAAACCCGGAAGTTTTTAAGTTGCCATTTTGAAAATTGTATGCATGCTATAAGACTCAAACTTACAGGACATGTTAGAATTATCATTTCCCGTCTTAATTAGCAAAACATCCGTTGAAAATCTGTTATTTAGAACTTTTATAGCAAAATTTTGATTTTGGTGGCCATTTTTATGCCATAATGCAATTTTGCCTGAAGTTCCAATTCGAAAATACTTTATGACGTCATAATTACGTAACGCCTTGGCCGATTTTGATGATCTTGGTATCATTGGATGGGGAGGATCATACATATCTATTAAAAGCAAAACTAAGTTCATTAGGGGTTCCGTTCTAAAATATTAGGGTTCGGAAAACGTGTTACAAAAAATAGCTTAGGAGAACAAGGGTTAAAACGTACTACATTTCTTCACTTCTGAGTAATAAAATACTAAATGATCTTAGACCATACGTATCCCTTACATCTTATAATTAGACCTATTTGGTTACAAAAATGCTTGATGCTGTAAAATAGTCAACAGAGTAAAAAAAAAATAGATCGAGCAACAAAAATGATCGCTTGTTACAAATGATTTATGGTTATGAAACAGGCATGGATAATTCTTTACTAAATGTTTTCATTCGAGCAGTTTGCAGTAAACAAATTATATAAACCCCAGCTATTTAAAAGGCCAAATAAAAAAAAACATGTGTCAAGCATTCACTATTCGTAGTATGACAGTTAAATGTGTAGTTTGCCAAATAAACTAAATCTGTGTTTCAAGTTTAAAAAACAAATCGGGACAGGTCGGTAGTTCAAATCTTGTGATGATGGACTCCCGTTAGCAAGGCAAATGAAATAAATTAATATCACTAACGCTGAAAATCTGAAGTTTATTTTTAGTTGATGATGTTTTTTATAAATAGGCTAACGTTGATCCACTGGATAAGTAATTGCTCCAAAAGTGTAGTATTTGCTTTGCAGTAAAAGTTAATGATTATGCATATCAATAAATGCTTTTGTATATACTTTTACTTGAGTAGTAAATACTTTTGCGTGTACTTTTGATCTGAAGTATTTACTTATTTTTATGAATACAGCCCATTATCTTGAGTATTTCAAAATTAGCTATATTTGTAGCTCACTGTTTTCTTATTTCAACAGATTAGCTATATTTTGTAGCTCACTGTTTTCTTATTTCATGTCTCTGTGCATCAACGTATGTAACAATGCCGCATGAAAAAGGCACGTTGTTCCTGGGGTACGTCACTCTAGGTTAATTATTTTGTTTAATATATTAGAATCGCTTTAGATAAAGTGGAACTCTATACGCGTTATATATGTACTTTTGCAACCATGTGCAAATGTTTCAGTAATTCCTAATGTTTTTAAACATAACGTAAATGCTATTCAATTGGGACGTAAAAATTCAATCAACTATCTATTTTAAGGGGCAAGATAGCAAGATGAGGTTGGAGGGTCAAAACATTATTACTGCATATTAACATGGGAACAAAATTGCATTTCTATTGCTTTTTATTTGATCAAAATCGGAGCTTCCGTTCCAAAGTTATGGTCGAAAATGTAACTTTGTAAAGCAAAATCTCTTATATTATGTATTTTACTGTTTTCTCAAGTTGTGATTTTAAACATTTTACGTCTTAAAAATCAGTATCTCAAAAAGTATTTCAGCTTTTATGCTCCTATTTTCTTAGTTATTTGTGAAAAATTAAGCAAAACACTGTTTCTGAAATATATTAAAATTGGAAAACAGTGTTTCTAGACGAATTTACCAATATACTTTAAGTGAAATTTAGTGATATGTCATCACGGTGAACCAGATTTCTCAAAAACCGTTTATTCTAAAGATATGGAGTACAAATCATATTAAAGCATACTAAACAGTGTTTCTAGACTAATTTACCAATATCTTTTATTAAGTGAAATATCTTGTAAGTGAAATATAGTGATATGTTATCACGGTGAACCAGATTTCTCAAAAACCGTTTATTCTAAAGATATTTGGGTACAAAGCATATTAAACAGTGTTTCTAGACTAATTTACCAATATCTTTTATTAAGTGAAATTTAGTGATATGTCATCACGGTGAACCAGATTTCTCAAAAACCGTTTATTCTAAAGATATGGAGTACAAATCATATTAAAGCATATTAAATGGACTGTGCAATGAACTATAATCAATTGAATTTGAAAATTGGAGCGTAAAAGCTCAAATACTTTTTGAGATATTGATTTTTAAGGGGTAAAATGTTAAAAATCACAGCCTGGGAAAACAAGTTTTACAAGGTTACATTATCGATCATAACTTTTGAACAATAGAAAGGTCATTTTTCTTCTAATGGTAATATGCAATAACAATTTTTTGGCCAATCAACCCCATCTAGGCCCTTAAATCTAGTTATCTATTTATAAAATCTTTTACATAAATGAATCAATATATTTGATACGTGAATGAATATAAATGATTTAAAATTTATTTATTTATTTCAATTAGCAGACGGTGTTCACCTTCGCACACTCAATTTTCCGTGTGCTATATCACTAGTATTAATTCTGATTTCTGAAAAAAAAAATATATGCACACGTAAAAAAAGTTTTAAGAACAAGTTTTTAAGTATTGAACTGTTGGCGGCAAATAAAAAGTGACATTAAAGAACTAAACTCGTGTTATTGATGTTTATCTGGTTATATTTTAGGGATTTTCTCCTGATGAAAAAGTGACAATGTATTTTTCACTTACTTGTTTATTTATTATATTGTAAAAGTTATGCATGTTCTATAAATGTGTTTAAAAATGTCTTACATCATCATCAGAAACGTTTTATGATTTTTTTTTTCAAAATTCACACCATACATTAACAAAGAAATTCATTAGACATTTTCAGGATATTTTGACTAATGTTTAAAAATCATTTACTTAACGTTTTTGTATTTGCTGGGATGAATCATAATTCTGGTGACAAATCTAGCCACAAACCACCGCTACTGGACATATCGGTATCACCATTTATCTATCAAATATTAAGACTAAAGATGGTATACAGTCATGTGAAGATTTTTATATAATAACGAATGCAACATGAAGAATACTTAAAGTCCAGGGAGCTACATAACTGCCGACCTTTTCTATAAACATCATTGAAATCTTGTAGACTAAATTAGTTATAGGCCTAAATGTGTTAAATGAAGCTTATCTAAATAAGAATATTTCTTCTTCCCACTAACATGGCATTGTATAATTGCTCCATTAGACTAAGAAGGATCCAGCTTAGCAACAAAAAATGCGGATTCGATCACGAGACTTTATTGAGAAGTCTGGATCAGATCTTGTTGTTTGTAGATCGATCTATGGGAAGACCCAAATACAAAGATACGCAGACGCAGACGAGGCGGTATGGCAGGCCAAATGCTTCCCAAAGAGAAGAGAAAGCTGGATCATCACGTTTAACCCTGATTAAAACGTACATGCACTTGTCTAATCAATATAAAGGAAAAAACTTCTTAGTAACAATTTACATAATTGGAGACCAATACAGATTGTAAAAAATGCAGCGAAAATTCTTGCTTGTAGAAGTTGTGTTCTGTTATTGATTCTGACCAAAAGGGGTGTTTTTAAACACCACGTTTACTTAAAGTAAACGTGGTGTTACATTAAACATTAGAAGTTCTATGAAACTGTTTGTCTTGAAGACATTTTTATGTAATACTGAGTAAAATAATATGGTATACCTGTCAACATTTTCAAATTCTGTTGCTGGAGACTTCTGTTGACTCAAAAGGTACGTCCATTTTACGTAGCTTTTGAAAACTGACAGGCAAAGAGGAAAAAAGGTCTCACAAGCGCAGAGACGACTCAGTAGATTTGTTTCAATTTCTTCACAAAATGTATACGCGTATACGGTCTGTAATAACGGGACACTTCGGTAGATTTCTCTTCAAAGCGGGAGATGGCGGGATATTTTTTTTTTATCAAAGCGGATGATATGGCTACCTGATCGGGAGATCGGGTGGGCTACCTAAAATGGTATGATATAGAAGGTGCTACGATTTGTATAGATTTCCGAAAAAACATCTTTTTACACATTTCATATGAAAAGCTTTTAATTTTGGCAAATTGATAAATTATCCCGTACATTGATGACGCTAAATGATACTATTATTACACAACACAACACAACACAACACAATACAATACAATACAATACAACACATCACAACACAACACTACACAACCCGACACGACACAACATCCGCTAAAACGCAACACCTGTCACAAAGCAACTCATCACAACAAAACACTGCCAATCAGTCTAAATATCACAACAAAACATTTACAATATATAGAAATTCAATTCACTGCAATACACATTACAATGTATTACAATGAAGTACAATACAATAGGCCTGGTCAAATGTTCTTTCCATGCATAACAATGCATTTTGTAATCTGTTGAAAACATATTGTGTTAACACATTATTTATTCTATTCACTGGAGTCAATGAATACAGATAATCCCCACTTGAGAAATGGCAATCCGTAACAATCCTGTTGTGTTAACACGAAGGAAAGCACAACTAAAACGGCCAGACATTTTTGCTATTGTCGAAGACAATAGCCTATCCCATACTTTGATTTACATGCCTCTTTTGTGCGGTAAGATTAATTTGATACTTCTTTTGTCAATTACAATTTGTAAACTATATGTAAACGAAATCCTTTGTCTGTTAATGAGATTTGTTACAACAAACTTGAACATGCCTAATGAACTACAACACAATTACTGAAATAAAGAAAAAGAACTGTGTACTACAAAACGAAGAACATTCAAAGTCCGGGGGACACTCGCATTTGTGAGCAGGATACCTATGTCCGACGGTCAAGACCCCCTTTTTCAGGCCGCAAGGTCGCTCACTAGATCCCCATTTTCAGCATGATTCAGTTCTTAAGACCCCTTTTTTGAGGAAAAATACAACATTTTAACTCAAACTGGAAATATTGATCAGAAAATGCGAACATTTTCAGCTCAGAAGGATACTTTTGGCCAAAATTTTGAAAATTTCAGTTTACTAGACCCCCCAAAATCAGTTTCAAAGGTCCATGTTTTACCTACCACTTTGATACCTACCACTTTCAAAGTTGATTGCCCCCGGGATTCAAAGCTATACCTATTAAATGAAAAGCTCTCATTATAAGTCTTTAAGGGTACGAGGAATCCACATGCTCAGGAAAATGTGAATCCTAACTAGTTTTCAATCATGAAAAGATAAATAGTTTCCACCGCCTTTGCGGGGACTCGAACCATGGATTATGGCGGGGGTTAGTCATGCATTACGAAGCGAGAGATCTACCGCTGAGCTATCAAGGCAGCGTTGAGATGGT
>JXSR01S019184.1:24115-39757 GCA_000969725.1 Ophiothrix spiculata | reverse complement strand
TAATTAATATTGACTTTCCAGGCATAAGTGTACTTTATTGAGTGGTAGCACTACTTGATTAACTCACAGGTAGTATCTTACACAGTTCCAGTAGTGCCATGAATATATTTTAACAATGGTGAAAGCTGTTCCGATGTTCTGTGTAAGAGATTCTTATGATACATCTACATCATAGCCTTTGATTGCTGCATGCTGAACATTTATTTAGGTATTCAAACATGCTGCAGAGTTATTCATCACAAATCAACAGCAATGCATAACTGCATCCGTGTATTTTTCTCACGCGAGGGTGGCTTTAGCTACCCAAGCATGATAAAAATACGCCGACACATTGGATACAGATCAAACTTACACAAAAAAGCTATTATGCACATTAACTGAACGCGCACATTCAGTGTAAGCATTGCTTAATTGAATGTGATTTTAAAATAAGAATAATAACTAAATTAAGCTTTGGTCATTTGGATACAAATATATCTGAAATTTATAAGTGCCGTATATAAAACAAATATATACTGACTTTTTTCAGATCTCTTGATTAAAAACTATGGTCATTTGATGACTAAAATTTTGCTATTTTACTTTTGGGCTGCACCCCTAAGTAAAAAGCATTTTAGTCACTTCATGGACCATAATTTTACCCGGATGTTTTCAAGTTGGTATATAATTGTATACTATCAATACTACAAGCTGTCAACATTTGTCTTTAAGTAATCATTATAATAAAGTTTGTAAATCAATTTGTATCCATATATTCAACATTCAAATTCCTGTTTATGCTCTACCTCAAAATGACAAGTACAGCATTCTTGTTGAAACTCTTGTTTGATGGTTTATTGTTTAATTGTTCTTACAAGATGGCTAATATAATGTAACACTGACAGCCTTTATTTTTTTCAAAATATATTCAGGATTATCTTCCTAACAAAATCCTACAACAGGAAATAAACTGGTTAATTGAAACTCACCAAGCAGAGTGCTTTTACATCTAGCAAATATCTTTTAAAATGTCAAACAAAATGATATTCTTAAAGAGTTTTTTTATGTTATATACTATGAATCATAGCAAAGATAAGACTTAAGATTGTGAATGCATTAAGGGCTGAACATTGATGATGACCTTCAACAGTGAATATTGTGCCTACATTTTTCGCTTATCAACATGATAATTGTCTATGTGGTGATGAATCATGAGAATGTAAGGCTTGTGATCATTGATGTCTCGTCTCAGCCATAGAAATCAGACTGGTTTTGAATTCAGAGGGCTTTGTCATGTCTTTACTCTTAAGTTTAATTCATTGGTCTTACATCAACATGCATAATATTAAAGGCATTAGCCATGATCCACTTAGATATGAAAACTTGATTTATTTCTAGAAACACATCACTGAATTTCTCATTCTCCGGAGAATGAGAAATTCAAAGTACAAATAATTGTCTGTTTTACTATAAATGTTCAAGGTCAACAAGAATGGTTATGGATATTAGTTAGTAGAACTTTGGAAGTACTTTCTAAAAATGCAATAAAATCAGTAGGTGTTGAGGAAAGTTGACCTTCACTTTGATGATCGTGGCTAATACCTTTAATTTGAAATCTTGAAAAAAATGCAGTTTTTGTGTTGAAAATAAAATTATATTTTCAACATGGTGATTGTGGTTGTGTAACATTTTTCATGTGACATTCCAATCCTTAATCAAAATGACTGCGATTACGACAGGTAGTCAATATAATAACTAACATTATATTAAAACAACACCAGATCGTATTCGTTAATTAAGTCAAACCAGTCAAAAAAAAATCAAATGAGACTTGAGTTGTTATCATTGGTTAAAACTGTTGACCTTCTAAAAGCCTCTAATCTGTTAAGAGCATCCATGTTAAAAACCTTTTTGTGTTGTGACCTGTTAATCATACTCGCATATGCAAATGCATAATTAGAACAGGATTGGAGTATTAAAAATGTACAATTCATAAACTTCACAAACATGTGAGAAGGATTGTTTGCAAATATATGTGCTTTGGGTATATTTTGTTTTGGGGAGAAAATCTTTGTTTATCATGGTTCATTTCAAAAGTAGCTGAACATACAGAATAAAGATGTCACAGTGTCCCCTGCCCCTGGGCTTAACCATCAACTTCATATCATCATGTGAATGCAAGAAAGTGGTATCTGCAATGGCTGCCCTCAGTTACATTTTTTTAGCATCTTGTCACAAGAAAGTGTAAAATCCCTCAAAGTGTCCCTGTCATATGTCAGTGGCTCTTAAAATGGTTCTTCGGGTGACACCGTCACCTGAAGAACCATTTCAAGAGTCACTGACCAAAGACTGGACATTCACAGTGTGTAATTCAAATTTAAGTAAAATGGCAGCTATTGCAGATACGTCTTTCTTGCATTCACATGACGATATGACCTCTTTGCAAATAATCAATTTTATTAGACGATGAATCTGTTAATCACAAGGTCAAATACAATGTCCTCACACTTTCAATATTGGATCATGAAATATTCCCAAGAGGATTTCTTAATTTAAAACGGTCAATACATATCATTCCTTTTTACTTAAAGTGAATTAACAATAATAATAATTTTAATTTTTGCATCTATATAGGCTATATAAGCCCTTTGAATTCGCCCAACATACATAACACCAACCACCATATTTCTTATTTTGCTGAAAATTATGATTCCCGCCGAGTATGATTCTGTGACTTCCAAGAAAATTTATGAAAATCCATGATGCTATGCAGGAGCATCTCCAAGGGACAGCATAATTGAAAATGTACAATACATTCAATTGCACAAAGGAATTTCTTGTTGTTAAATGTCTGCAAGGAATTGTAAAATTCATTCAAGCTTATCAATATCAATTGATTTCAAACTCACTATAATAAAGAATTCTTTAAAATAATGTTATTTGCAGTATGCTTCTTACGACTTCTTGAAAAGAAATGTTGGCTCAATTTTCTATTTTAACACCATCTTATTCCACTCCATTACACCTAATCATTTCTACCCTGATGACATTGATCTCATCAGAAACGGACAAAATCCTGATCCAAACCAAATTCAAGTGGGTTTTGTTGTTGTTTTTAAGATTATATATCTTGACAAATAAATACATTCTTTAGTTTCTGCATTTCCTAGATTTAAACATTTCTTCTCCAAATTTCTCTTTCATGACAACTTTAGGTCTTAAATTTTTGAAAGTTGTATGTTTTTAAACTAAGCACTTCCTGTCTACTGAAGAAAACAATCTTGCGCCATGTTTATTAGCATTTTATCTTTCGGGAAAACCCATGTCTTTAATTTGATAAAATACTCGTTATTGTATTGTTTAAATAAATTTGTACTGATAACAACCCCCTATAATTGAAAGAAAATTGTGAGCTTAAATAGAGCTGAAATCATGCACTTTTGACAACCATATAGAGCTAAAGAAGAAAAAATAAAAAATACAGAATTAGAAAAAAAGCACCTTGATGAAAACAAGAACAAAAGACAGGGGTGTGAGAGGCCAGTTGACAAAAACGAGGAAAAGCGTCGTAAAGTTGGGGTAAAAGGTCAAAAATGGGCTGAAATAGAATGAAAAAGCTAAAATTTTAACACGTGAACATTTTCAAAAACGAGGAAATCAGCTGAAAAGAGGAGCTCTCACACCCCTGAAAAGATAGTCAGGTACCAGCACTTGTAATACCATGTAACATGTTTTAAATTTGTATGACTTTCAATAAACACTTGGTGAATTGTAGGTAACTGTGGATATCGTGGATAATCAGAACTTAATTTTAACTTTAAAGAAACAAGATAATAGACCATTTTCAAAATAACAAAAGAAAAATTTTCTTTGTTAATTACCATACACAATATTCTAACAACATATATAAAAATTTAAAAAGTGCAAACAAGAAATTAAGGAATATAAGTCAGCTCTCATAATCCACTTTAACCATACTGAATTTATTATGAAACAGAAAATCACCGTAAATCAAAATATTTTCCTGCAAAATTAATTCGCCAATCTTTCACCAGACGCATTCAATCTCAATTTAATATAACTCTACATAATCAAGAACAAACATGAAATGCAGAAAAATATCAAACCTACTCCGCCTTGAGGTAGAATCAATTACAAAGATATGAGTGAAGATAACATCACATTGATTTCTTTATGCGCAAGATACAGAAAGAGCCCGGGGGTGCTCAAATTTGGTTTGGGTAGGGACGTGCCTCTGGGAAATTTGGAAAGCGACCCATTCAAATACTAATTTTAAAAGAAAAATTGACCCATAAATCTTCTAAATTTTGAGCCAAATTTGATCAAAAATCTCATTTTTTTCTGTCCAAATTTGCTCTATTTTGGCAAATGTTTCTAACATTTTGAAAAGAAATTTCTAAATTTGCGCCATTTGGCACAAATTTCTGAAAATTTTAAAAAGAAAACCAATCAAAATACCACATTTTGCAAATAAAAAGGGCTAATTGGAATACCAGAAAGCCTGATTTTGCTACCCGAATTTGCGGCACGTCCCCAAAACCCCTTTTGTACTAAGTAGCCCCCCGGGAGAAAGAGATGGTACATAAGGCAGGTCAAGATGGAGGCAAATAAGATTAGGAACAGTATTGACAGTATCCCAAAAGATGAACTGCTAAGTATTTCAAGACTCTAAAATATATTACATAACATAAAATTCACCAGCCACAGTGACTGTACTAGGATTTTCCATCGTTTATTGGTTTATTATATTAGATTTTCTGATGATAGAGTAGACAGTTTATTAAATTGTCATAAAGCTAGCATTCAGGTAATTATTAAACTGATACATATTTGTTGAAATGTAAATATTGTTTCTTTACAATATTTCCCACTGATGTGCAGAAATATCTTAAATATGTTGTAAAATGATTTCAATTTGAGACAATGAGTAAACCTTGGAGAATAGCTAGATGTTTCATATGCATGTTTGTTATGTATGCCTCTGCTGTTTTAACAGCATAGGAGCGCAATAAATTGGTTAGATCATCTCTTCTCAATGTGTAATTTCCCCTTTAAAGTGGTTCACTTAAATAAATATATACTTTTCTTGGAAAACCAGTCCTTGCTGAAGTCAAATTATTGATTTATATGAATCACCCAGTACTGGAGTTAACAAAAATAATTCTTGGTCTCATAAAAGACATGTACACAAGTATATCTTCAACCCGGTATATATGTGTTTAACACATCTAAATTTTCTTTATTTAAAGGTGCAATCCATGATTTTGATGTGGCCTCTTTTCTAGCTACATAAAAAGAAGAGTACAACATCTTGAGTGAGAAAAAGTGAGAAAATGTGTCATTTTCTAATTACTGTCGGGGCATATTGTCGGGGCCCCGACAGTAATTACAACACAGTAGTCTATGGGGATTTTCAAAATGCTGTTAAGCTTGTAACTTGGAAACGAACAGTCGGAATCAATTGAAATTTTCAGTATATATTTATGTTGTACTCTTCTTTTAATTTAGCTAGAAAAGAGGCCACATCAAAATCATGAATTGCACCTTTAAGTTATCATGCAGAAATAATCACATTGCAGTGAATTTGTTCAATTTTTAGAAATATCTTTGTCAAACACTGTATAACTTAATTGAGACACCTCATATATTGACTTCAATACAAAACGTTTCATAACCAAAAAGTATGCATCAATATTGAAACTCTAGTTATACCACTGACATTACCGAAATATGTCCCTATCATACTTCAAATATTTTATAATTCTTATTACATTAGTTGTTTAATGAAACGTACCATCCTTCCTCTTTTTACTTTGTGGCTTTTTGAATGGGTGGACAGTATAAATTTTGTTAATCTTTTTTAAATATTTTGAGTCTGGAACTTGACAGGCTTTATGCTTACTTCTCAGTTCTCCTCCACATTAATCTAATAGACTTGATCAAGTCTGTTGGTTGTCACTTTATCTCTATTATATCTTTGGCTTCGGGTGGTAATTTTATTCCTCAAGTTTTCATTTTCTTTTGTTTTTGTTTGTTTGCTTTTTAATTTCTTTTTTTTTTTTAACTTAAATTCACGTTTCATTTTTAACTCTTTTAATTTCAATTCGCTATTAATATTAATGCGATGAAAATTAATATAATCTGCAAAGTCCCCCTTTCGGGGTGAACCATCCCATATGTGGAAGAAATCAATCATGTTATGTTATGTTATGTTATGTTATGTTATGTTATTTTCTGTAAATGTCATGTTATGTTATGTTATAAATATTGTTTTATGTTATGTTATAAATATTGTTTTATGTTATGTTATATTATATCATGTTATGTTATTTTATTTTGTGTTATGTCCAAGAGCAATTACCGTACCTAAATAAATATATCAAGAGAGGCAGATAATGACAAAGATCCATTAAAATAAATGAATTTTTCTAATAGCTCCAAAGTAACTTAAAGGAGAACAGCTACAACGCTGTAACTTGAGCTTCACCAGGCAGGCAGGGCCTCATCTTGCAACCAAACACTCTCGCCATGTATCACCATCTGCCACGTGAACAATCAACATCTACTAGATACATAACCAAAAGGCCACAAGGTCATGTAACTACAATCCTCGTTAGTGTAATTACACAATCAATGTTCTAATTGACCTGTAGTTGCAGTCAATCCATCGACTTGTGATATTCAGTAACATTACAGACAGTATGACTAATCCTTTACTATTGGTTTGTCATTACTAGTATTGGATAATCTGTATGTGAACATGTTTATAATGCAGTCATGAACAATTTCGGGTATCAAAAATATTTAATAAAAAAATTCACCTTGAAACAATTCTGTGGCAAAAAAATTATTCATAGGTAACTATTTTATTTTTATTTTGTTCCGTTTATCTTGAAATGCTGAACCTGTTCAAATTGCATGTGTACATACATCTTTGCTTCAATATTGGTGCAACAAATTATGGATTAAAATATTATTAATAAAAGAGCAATCTCTCTCTCTCTCTCTCTCTCTCTCTCTCTCTCTCTGACACATTACAGATGTCACATTACAGATTTTAAAATCCCATCTAAGTTGCCAAAGGCTATGAAAAATGAAGCCAAGACGAGCATCTCAACCGCTGGACACCAATTCTGGAATGCATGGCATTTATACAATCCACACTATGTTATAACATGGTGAATCCAAGATGGCGGCTTGTCTAGATACATGTAAGGTAATTACTAGCCTCCTTGTGTGAACCTCCACACATCCCATAATCCCCTGGCTCAATGACCTTCAGCATTTATTGCCAGTTACCAGATCATGTTATCTGCTATCTAAGACGTCTGTGTTGAATTCTGACCTTGGCTAGCATATGCGCATTGGTCGAGAGATCTTTACATAATTCTAGGAACAGCATGTTAAAATCAAACTCAATAGGCAATTACCAGGGGGTAGATGATGAGCTATTTGCAGCAAGATGGGGACATGTGACTTGTCACATGGAAAACAACCAGATGTCGAAAGCAACACGCATTTCATCATCGATTCAATCCAATACCAGTCCCTCTCCCAATATATCAATAGACTCTGTGCTTATTGGTCTACAATGCAGATTTTTTTCAGGCACAGAATCACTATAGTCCATTGAAAAAAACATACATTGCCAGATTATTATCACCTTGATGAATTGGAATGCATTATGCATAAATGCAAATTTTAAATTTTATCTGCACTTGGTATGTTTGATAATACCAGTCAATTGCAAAATATTTTGAAAATATTGATAAAACCTTAATAAATTAAGTCAAAAACTAGAATTTTGTTTTACATGTGGATCTTGGTTATAAGGCTATTTTCTAAAGGTATAATGTTAATAAAGAGGTTAGTTTTGTTCACAAAACATTGTTTTTACATCACAGATTGCAGATAAATCAAAAGATATTTCACTCTTGCTCTGGTTCAGCTAATAATAGTCCAATCTAGGCTCCATTGGGAGTTAAGAGGGACCTTGTTTTCTTACATATGCAATGTTTTTTTTGATGGATTCTAGTCAAGTTGAGGCTGCCGATTCTAGATCTGATGAGTGCTTAAACTCTACTGTTTTCAGGAAACGCAAAAATTCAAAATGGCTGCCGTTACAGGGGTCAAGTTTCGAAGTTGGTCAAAACTAGTTCAAAATCATGCCAGTGTGTTCCCCCTCGTCACAAGGATGCAGAAAAGTATAGTTTTACCTATCTAACGATGTCCGGTTCTTGAGTTATATCCAAAAACGTAAAAAGGGAATTCAAGGGTCTCGCGTTAGCCCTATGGTAGTCAAAAATTTCAAAAAAGTATCCGATTTTGCTGAAAATAGTCCCAAAATATTCCTCATGCAAAACTGTCAACACAAAGTAATAGTTTTGAATGTATCTGATCATTCCTTGCTATAGTTACCAACTAGTTACAAACCAAACTTGTTTACTGGTCACTAATGGTAAATACTGATAATGGGTGTTTAGTATGTTTGGCTTGATAACATAGCAAAGTTTGATCAGAGTTGGTTTTGAACAGGATTTGACCAACTTTGCAATTTGATCCCCTGTTATGGTGGCCATTTTGAATTTGGCATTTCCTGAAAAAACAGATTTGGAATCAGCAACCTCAAATTGTCTAAAAAACATTGTATATGTAAAAAAACAAAGTCCCATTGCTTGTGGCTTGTAGTATAAAGTAAATTGATGATTTTAAGTCCTAAGGACAGTAATTTTGGTCACCAATGATAATTAGTAATGAAAGACAATCTAAATATAAGCAGGTACATAAGAGTTTGATTTGACAGTGAAACTTTGTAAATGATGTAAAAAATCTTGAAATGTTTGGGAAAAAGTTTGGAGATGATGATGAATGCCTCTTAAGGTGGTTCTAACGGCTACGGTGTCCTGCACAGAATTTGTGCAAAATTTCACAGAATGTGCAGAATGATGAAAAAAACTTGTATTCCAAATTTTGATTTTTTTTCCATCAAAGCGTTTTTGAGTTATGCTATTTTTTATTTTCCAATTTGTACACAGCAAATTTGGCCACCATGAAAATTGCACAAAATTTTGCAAATTTCTGAAAAAAATACTATTTACAAAATAATTTTTTTCTGTGGCAGTGGTTCACAAAAGAAACTATTTTTTGTTTCATTGCATGGCAAACTGATCATAGATTATCATAAATTTTGATTTAAAGAAATATCTTTCATCGTTTACGAATGCTAGACTTCTAATGTTTCTACTTCTCAAATTTTATTGCGTTAATTTCTAGAAACACTGAATAGCCAGATTTCTCCGAATTTTCATTCATACTTCCCATGCTTCAATTTTAACAAACAATGTGTCAAATGAAAGCTTATCAAATTTGCAACAATCTCTCGTTAGCTTTTAAAATTAAAGTGTTTCTAGAAAATTTTATAGGTGTTTGAAAATATGCCTAAATTTAGGAGCTAAAAAATCATTTTTCTTGATAATAAAACACTTTCTGGCGAGAGAATTTAGCTATTGTGATCCTTCACCAGCCCCTAAAATTTGAATGTCATAGCACATTCCCTCTTGACATGAAAATTCAAAAACTTTGATTTTTTAGGGAGTTTTCAAAAAATAAAGAAAAACATAAGAAATTGGCAGAATATTATAAAACTTGTATATGTTACCTTTAAAGGGTTTTTTTTAAATGAAAATAGGTTTTGGTTCCCATTCCCAAAAGCTATTCAGTTTATAGCTAATTTTCTGACATGTGTAAATAGCCGTTAGAGCTACCTTAATAAACTGCTGATATTGAATTATCCTTCATGTATTGCTGAATACAATTAATGTCAAATTGGTGAAAACAACTCTTTTCTAAAAAAGTTGCAGTTTTCAAACAATTAGTTAAAATATCTGTTGAAATTTGACACCAATGTCCATTAGTTTTTGTAATAGATATTTCAAAGTGGAATAAGATTCCCTAATCAATTCAATCCAATTCCAATTTTTTCTTTAAATTCACTAACAAGACAAACAGGGAATCCATAGGATCAAACCTGTGGAGGAAATATAATTATAGGCCAAATTGGACAATTCAAAATCCATGGTACATGCACTCTGCATTTTACAAACAATGGGCCCTGCACTCTGAATTTCTGTTTAAACTGTCCAATAATTTTTTTTTTTTTGCCTATAGAAATGATTTTCAAACTTCTTAGTCTACCACACAACATCAATGACAATCAGTGAAAAGACCATACAAGAAAGGCTTACAAATTCTCGGATGAGAAGATGATAGAGGAATGGAGCTTGAACTGAGACCTATAGATTAAGAATCAGTTGTACCGCATGGCGCTAGTGATACCAAGGTCCCAGCTTCGATTCCTTGGATAGTCAGTGATTTTGTCATTTATGATGTGTGGTAGAAATTTCAAATAATTTCTGACTGCACAGATATTTGAAGAAAGAACATTTTGCACAGCAACTCACAGACCAAAAAACATCACTTGAAACACTCAATACAAAAAAAATGCAATAACTTACCAAGTTTCATCGTTTTCAAATTCTAGCTCTCCTTCCACATCAACATAATCCACACCGTTACCTTTAGCGGTTCCTTCAATGGTCTTGTAAGGTACACGTACTACTCCTCTTGCACCAGATGATCGCATAAGTTTAAACTGTGCATTTCCTGCGGATTCTGCAACCTTTGTCACTGGTTCCTCAAGGTGAAAAATTCCTGAATGGTCATCATCCAGAATAATAACCTGCGCCATACTGGGCTCGATCAATTTCGCCAATGGTCCAGCCTGGTTACTCTGGAACATTCCATCAGGGCCACCGATACGAACGTTGCTCAATTTGACAAAGAAGTGCTCATCTTCTTCAAAAATGTCATCATCAATGATGGTTAGTCCAATTTCTTTCTCGGTTTCTCCAGGCTTAAATATTAGGGTGCCATCCGCGTAATGATAGTCCGATCCAGCATTTGCAGTGCCGTCCTCAGTGCGATAATCCACATAGATGGTGCTATTCATGTCACCACCTTGTCTCGCTACAGTAATGTTGAAGCTCCCAACATTCTCCATTACAGTGTACTGGTGGGGTTCAAAGAATATATGGGCTGTGTGATCATCTTGGGGGACCTCGATTTTCACCTCAGCTACACTAGCACGCTTTTTGTCAAGGGTTTTCTTGAGAATGTTGCCAGCACCACACATTTTTCGCGTTGCCTGGATACGATAGAAAGCGCGACTTTTACTCTTATGGGAAAGTGCTTCATAGTTAGCCATTTGTTCAAGAGTTTGTAAATCTGCGTCGGGATGTTTTGACCGTAAATCGCGCAACAACCGAATGAATTCCTTTTTGTTTTCTTCCAAATCTTTGATATCATCCATCGCTGGTTCTGTCATGTCAAACTTCTTGCCACCACTAAACTCCACATCGTATTCATGATTTGCTTTAAAGTGATTGGCATTAGCTTCTCCCATTTCCATAGAACCAGTCATATGGGACCCTCTCCTCACTATTTTTTCAGCTGTGTATTTTTTCCTGAGGAATTTATAGAAGAAAATTCGCTTGTCAGCAATATATGCCCAGACCACCGTAATGGGGAAAAACATGAGAGTTGCAACTGCTTCACCAATATCAACTACATTAGGGGTAATTTGTGCCAGAATAAGGTACAGCCAGATATAGGCCAATATACTGAATGTCGCAGTAACCAGGAACACACGTAAATGTTTAATTCTCCTTATGTCCCCATCTGGTATCACATAAATACAAACAGCAATAATTATAAATAAGTTAAAAGCGGCACTGCCTACAATTGTGCCAGGCCCTAATTCTCCGGCCTCAAATTTATTTCCGCCTACTTCAATAATGGAAAGCAGAATTTCTGGAGCTGAAGACCCAAGTGCCATCAATGTTAAATTTGATACAGTTTCATTCCATATGCGAACGTTAACAACAACTGTTTCTCCATTCGGGCGCTTCACCGTTACCTCTTTCTCTTTGGACGTAATCACTTCAATTGCAGACATGAAGCGATCAGCAATAATAGACACCCCCAAAAACATGAAGACTAAGGCTGCAAAATACACCATCGCCCTAGCTATTTTATCCCCCATTGCAGGGTCAGCTGGCAGCCAATAGGGAAATATCAAACCGTCTTTTACGCATTTCCGCTGATTGTTTGGACTAACAGTTGTTGTTGTGTTGTCTGTAGTTTGTTGATAAGTCAATTCAATAATTGCAAATAAAAATACACAGCATATAAGAATGGATCGACCCATTCTTAATGTTCTAAATACCTCCATCTTGTAATTTTGAAGTACTATTTACTACCTAAATGGGCTGACTATCACCTCATAGCTCTCTAGTCCTGCGTGTAGATTGGATGTTGATTTCAGTCCATAGAGCTTAATCATGCTATGTACTGAGATGTGCCTTTGATTACGGAATGATCATCCTTGATGAAGCCTTCTGTTCCAGATGTGATGCTGAACTGTTTTGATTGGGTGTAATTACCACAGAAATGCCAGATAACCCTCAAAGCGATGCTTGGTGTTGCACCCCATCTGAAATCAAACATACAAACACATAATATTAAATTTTGTGCAATGCATCATATATTAATCATGACTTTCAGGTTGTAGCTATGTAACAACAAAGGGGGTTACTCAGCATCGGAGTCCATCACTCACTTTTGTAATCCACCACTAGGTTCATTTCAAGCCATATTCAAGACTCTGTGTCAAAAACATCCATATTTTGCTAACTTTACCATCAATAACTAATCATTTTTTTCTACAAAATGTTGAAGATTTCTTATTTTCTGATCTCCATCCTGTACAGAGAATTCAATAGCTACAAATTTGAATGACTTGAGGCATTCTGGTCAAAATTTTGGTCTTTAATGGATTAAAACTTATTTTACTACCAGAAATTCAAAAATATACTTTTTTGAGTACCGAAATGACCATAGTTTTAACTAGAAATCTCTACCAAGTTTCCAATTTTACAAAGTCACAAAATTAAAGTTCCACCCAATCTCTTACCATAGTTTTAACCAACAAAATGAACATAGGACATTTCAAGCTTTATTATAAAGACAATCTTTTGTGTACAATAAATTTTGAAATAAAACAAATTATATACCTCATGCATAGATTCCTATCCTCTGATTGGTTAAAAGTCAAGGCTTGAATTTAACTAGGCCCGGGGCATATTTTTTTCTAGGCCCACTCAATACATTTTGCGCATACGGCGCGGTCAGCATTGAAAGGAGAAACATTTATCGTAAATCGGTTCTTTTAACCAACCAGATGACAAAAATCTATATTCAGTATATAAAACGAATATTGACTGCTTTTTGTTCGGGGCATGGTTAAAATTATTTCCCCTCGGTGATCTCAAAACCATGAATATGCCCTCAGCTTTGCTTCGAGCATATTCATCATTTTGAGATCATCTCGGAAAATAATTTAAACCATGCCCCTCAAAGCAGTCAATATTTGTATAATATTTTACAAAGTGCTGGTTACTACCATATTATTTATAAATATGTACTTGACTTAGTGTCTGCACTTAGCTGCTGATGAATGAGGACAGTCCTTAATTACCTCTCTTATGAAACAACTTTGTTACAAGCTGATGCAATCAAGCCTAAAAATTTATTATAAAATACTAAATACATGCCATAACTTCATGACTAATAAATAGAAGTGGGTATAAATTGATCATCATCATCACTGGTGCTCATAATCACTGTAGGCGGTGTATTGATGCACAAATGAAAATAATGGATAACAGTGACAAAATGGCTTCAATACAACACTCCATCTTAGCGTTATGTAGGTCGTCAAAATAAGTATAGATGGGATAGAAATGGGTTCATTCTTGGCTTAGAAAAACATCATTCAGAACTTCAACCGACTTTTGTTCTTGTTTTTCATGCCCCAGTTGGATCATTTTTTTTTTATTTTTGCTGAGTGTATAATATTAAAATTAAGATTTTTTAAGACCTTATGATATACGTATACATTCTGATCAATCTACCCTACAAAGCAAAAACACAGTATGTGCGTTGCAGATACATTGCAAGTTACTTCCTTTTACCTTGTAAGAAATCCTGCATAAATGAGCAGACGATCAATTCTCTTCCATAACTTAAGGCAGTATCTACTGTATCAAACATATGTACATACAACTCTTTTGCATGGGAATGGATTGAAGTGAAATGTTACATTTATTAGTTAAATTATCTGCTATATGCTATATAAATGCACACACTGTGTTTTTACTTTGTAGGGAGCAATATTGAAGCGAGTGTGTTAAATCCTATTACAGTATTAGCATGATTCACAAAATAAAATTTTCTGTTAATTCACTCGAAATGCAAATGTCATAATAGCAAAATATATGACTTTCATAGGCTGGTCTAATGTTGAAATGCCAATTTACAAACAGAAACTAACAAATGTTGCATCAGACATGATAGACAGGAATATGCAATTGTGTGTGGCAGGCCTGTAGCCAGAGGAGGTGGGGTGGCGATGGAGCGAGCCGCCCCCCCCCCCCCCCCCCCCCTTTCTGTCAAAGCCCCCAAAAGTCCAAAAAAATTCCCCAAATGTCCACCAAAAACACCTATAAAGCACCAAAACACGTAAATGTATGTCGTTTCTTAATAAAATACTGCACAAAATGGCTGGAAAACTACTGAAACCTGGGTTTTTTTTGCTTGTCAGACAATTTTTCCACCAAAAGGTCCACTTTTTGGAAAATCTGCCACCCCTTTCCAAAATCCTGGCTACGGGCCTGGTGTGCCAAAGTGAAAATTTTCTAATACCATTATGTTGAGCTACGTTTTTAAATCACATTAAAAAGAACTCAAAAAACAAATGCCAGTTTATAAAGATACAAAAATTATGTAATTTAGGCGCTAGGCCAAGTAGGTTAATAACCTGGCAGATCCTTTCAGTTTACCAATTACCCACAAATATGATAAAGGCATTCTAAATAATAGCATGATCAAGGTATTCATAATCATGATAAAATTGGTATATTAATTGCATCAATCTAAATAAGACAAACTACAAGGTTGCAAAATTGGCTAGGATTCTAGAAGACTTTAAAAGATTAAGAAGTAAGACGTATCTATTACTAGATTCACGCTTGTGTTATTTTCGTTTCCATGACAACTATTACACTCATTTGAACTTGCATGATTTGATGTAAAAGGACAGTTGTTACAAAGCAAGTCAGCTTTCAAAAATCCATTTATAACGTCACATCTAGGCTGAATAACGTCATAATTCCAAGTCCAGGGGAAACCCCTCCAGACATTCAGCCAAATGAATATGTCATCAGCAAGTATTATTCACCAGATCTATTTAAAAACGGGTGACAAATCATTATGATCACAGGCTTTAAATATCATGAACTGACTATATTCAGACTTCAGCAAATGCTAATGCTAGTAAATGCTCATTAAAATGTTTGAAAATTTGACTGAATGTCAATATTTTGCATGTCTAGTACTTTTCCTATATTTTATTTATTAAAACATTTAATGCTTCTTTCTCATACTTTTACAAAATTGATGAACTCTTAGTGAGTGATGACTTAATTACAGTCATAACTTTGAACTTTTACTTTCTAAATTATCCAG
>JXSR01S019181.1:7843-41111 GCA_000969725.1 Ophiothrix spiculata | reverse complement strand
TTATAATTTTCTTTATAGTAGTAAAAGTCTGATCGACATTTAGAAATAACAGAATATAGCAACATTTTGACTCGGTTGCCATTTTTGCCCAAAATCAGATTTCGACTTAATTTTCAGACCAGTAGTAATTTATGACGTCATAATTACGTAACAACTAGTCAAATTTTCATGAATTTGGTATCAATGGGAAGAAAAAACTCTACCCTATACTATAATGGTATGCAACAACCTTACTTTGAACATGTCAAATTCAAGTTTACATGGGGTTGAGCGACGGTTAAAATTACATCAAACGAACATGCTTCCGATTTTATTGAATTTTGACATAGGTATCTACTTTTGTAGATAACTCAAAAACCAATAATGCTGTGATAACACAAATTTACGAGTATCGTAGTGGGTTGTAATACAATGTGTGCAAAGTTTCGTTTCTATATAGTTTTAGCACACGGTCAATTTTCTACATGTAACCATTTTTTGGGACACCTGGTATTTACACATTATTAACCTCTATTATACATTTGATGACTTGGTTTTCTGGACTTTTTTCCTATAAGTGGCCTCCATCTCAAACGAGCCGTAAATGCAGCAATCTTCATTTTAAGCTACAGGTGAAAATACATGTCAATGTCGTAATTTGCCGCGGTTGGTTTTTGACAGAATTACAAGCCTTGTATATACTTACTTCAAAATAACAGCAAGGGATTACTGATTGTTGAACGCATTTATCTTGATTTTGCATTTTACTCCCTGACAACCTTTGACGGAACATATCGGAGATTTCGTAGGTCAGTATTCTGGTTTTACGATTTAAGGTAATCATTAGTTTTATTACGATGTCCAAACAAACAGTCCAGTCTGGTACAAAAGGTTATGGTAGTTTCAAAATAAAATGGTTAAAGGTTAACCTCCATGAACATTATTTTAAACTTACAAAGCGAGAGAAGGCATACATTGACAGTTTACCATTAATAGTCTACCATTTAAAACTTACAGACCGAGCAATTGCATAAATGGATGTACATATTTTCCCCGGTTGAGCCGGGTGCAGACTCCACTATCGAATAGAATTTTTTGCTTAGACTATTCTATGCTGACGACAAAATGACGTAGGTCTTCGAATAAAGCACACAGTTTTATACGATGACCTACGTCATTTTGTCGTCAGCGTAGAATATTCTAAGCAAAATATTCTATACAATAGAGAAGTCTGCACCGGGCCTTAATGATAAAAAAGGCGTTGTCTTGGTCGATCGTCATTTTTTTTAGCATCATGTAAAACAACGTAAGAGCTGTACTCCTTTAGTGCCCATCGCCCTTTTTAAAGTGAGTAAAAGTAAGTGCATACTGCATAGTTTCAGTTTGTAAATAACAACGTGCCTGACCTAAAACGACAAGAAAACACTACTGAGTCGTTTAACTCTTGTCTTGCAATTTGACCGACTTAGAATGAATGGAATGTGGTCTTTGCAGCATTTTAAAAGTGCTCACCAATGTTAATGATTAAAAAAACTCAAAAAGTGTGATAAGTATCTGTCGTATCACTTTTCATGTTTTCCATAACAGTTTTTCTTTACCTATGTCAACATATTGCCGCCCACTGCAAAAAAATTGAAATATTACCTGTAATTTCCCCGCCATGTGAAGTTGTCATTGATTTACAAGTGGAAGTGCTTTTCAAACTCAAAGGTCATGAATAATGCAAAACCAAGTGACCATTGCAAACTCGTTTTGAAGGACATAAATCTTCAGGAATATTTAATATATTTCATGAAAATATCTCTCTATAATTATTGCTTCATTGAGTATTGATGATCGCGTGGTGTCAGTGAAAAGCTGGTATTTAGAACACTTAAGTTGTAAAATCCATACTCATATCGTCTTCTAACATGGTTAGAAATATATATGAAAATTAGTTTTCAAATATAATTAGGTCAGTAAATAATTTGAAGAACTCGTTGTGTCGATTGTTAAATGACGTAATTTTCTGAAATTTATCTCCTTTTGTGCATCATCAGGGGCTTTAAAGATAGAGCAAAATAAAAATGCAGAAACGCAAAAAAATATATATGTCATCTAAATCTGCCCCTTTTCAAACAACAAGTATGACGTGTCTTAATGTAAGACGTGACTTTACACCAAAGTTGTACGAAACAATGCATAATACTTTTTAGTATGACAAAATCATTAAATAACACGCCTCTCACTTGAAGGCACTTAATAGTAGTTTCTGTGTTTGTATAACAGTGATCGCTGATGGAATAAAGACGATAGAAACTATGTCATAACGAAGACTGTTGGTGGCAAAGGCGTTTCTACACTTGGACCAAAATGAATAATTTGCCCTCTCATATTCGTATAGCCTCAAACAGGTCACTTCTATGCCAAACCATCGAGGTAGTAATGCCTTAAATGCGTCATTGAAGTCAATTGATGGGACATCTTAGAAACCCCCAGTACATTTAAACATGAGTATCCTCTTGATCCTCTTGCACTTACATGATCTTTCTCTCTTGGTCTCTTGGTCTTCGAATGCAAAATACAATGTTCTCCACATCATTTGTGACCCGTCATATCGAAAGGTACCTTAAGGGTCCCAAAATCAAAATTGATTTTTTGGTCTTATCTGAAAGCTGAGATTTGAAGCTTTAAAATGACACCTTGCTTTTGTTTATTGGATGTTCGGTCGCGAAGTTATATCAAAATTGGTAAAATGCATCGGGCTGATTCAGAAAACTATAGTTCTGAGAAAATTTAAGTTAAAGTTTTTGCATTTAGTAAAACCTGAATGGAGAGAGGATTTTTATCTTGGTTTTTAATACATTTTTCTTATATTTTGGATGTTGGAACCTGATTAATAGGATAGAATACACTCCAAAAATAACCCTTTCTGATGAAATTAAAAATTCGACCTTGGACGTGATTTTTGACTATGCTCAGCTTTAATGGCCTGTATCTCGTAATTTACTATGCCAACCTTAAGGTACCTTTCGATATGACAGGTTACATTTTTATGTTACAATTATTATTACGCTAAGCCAAGTTGTAAGGACAATTTTAATTTTAATGAACCATTGTACTCGCTGTATTACCATACTATCTAAATGTAAAAAGAGTGAAAAAGAGTATAAACCACTCAAAAACAGCTGCATGCGCTAGTCAATCCACTCGAAAAAGAAAAACATGACTAAACTTTCACTCCAAAAAGAGTGAAAAAAGAGTCAGAGTGAACACCACTCGAAAATGTATTGTCCTACATTTAACTCTTTAAAAGACCCCTGTCCGATTGGGTCAACAATTTTTCAAACTTTCTGAGATTTTGGTACCAAAATATTCCTCGTATTTTTCACAATGCCCATGTGAAATTTTACGGCTGAAACATGTCACGTTTCGGATATATAAATAAAAATGTGTTAAAATCATTAATATTATGGTAACCATAATATTATTTACACAGTAAAGTATAGGCAAATTGAAAATACAAAAATGCTCATAAAATCAAAACGGTTGTTCCGATTTGACTCAAATTTGAAATTGAAGCATCTAAAGTGGTGATCTTTCATATGACGGTGAAAACTCAAATTCAAAAAATCAGACCATGTACCTTTAAGGAGTGAACATTCACTCGGTGAGTGTGAACATCATTCCTATTTGAGTGAATATTTAGTAGGACGAGTAAACTGGTGAAATGTTCTCTCAAAATATATATGGTTTGACAGTGTTTCCTATGCAAAATCGTGTTTCCTTGCTATTCATTCATTTTTCATTCATTCATTCAACTTTATTTCAATATCGTCAAGTTTACAAATATATACTTAAAACACAAAAAACAACACATGATATTGAGGACATGCTTGAAAGGCCTAAACATACCCTGTTCAAACAAAACTAGTTCCACACTCATAAGAAAACAAAAATAAGATAACAAAACCCCGTAAATTGTGAAGAAAACATACACATACACAAAAACACTTTAAACAAGACTTGCTCCAAAGATCAATTATATTTGCACATAAGGTTTGCTTTTAATTGATTTTTAAAAAGTTTCATATTTTCACATTGTTTGATTTTGCTATTTAATGAATTCCAAAAAACAGGTCCAGAGTTTCGGATAGCTGAATCAGAGAAAACTTTTTTTGTTAAGTTGAAACTGTAGTCCTGGGCATTTCTTGTAGCGTACCTGTGTTTTTGTGCATGCTTTGTAAAATAAGTTGAGAATATTTTTGGAAGGAGATTGTTATGATGTTTATACATAAAGATACCAAGATTTAAGTTGTATGTATCAAACACATTGAGTAAATTGTATTTTACAAATAGAGGTCCAGTATGACTTCTGTAATGACTTTTTGCCACTGTCCTGATTGCCCATTTTTGAAGTTTTAGAACTTTATCCAGATTAGTTTTGTACGTGTTCCCCCATAATAACACACCGTAGTTTATATAGGGTGTGTTACATGACGTAACATGATTATGCTAATCATGTTACGTCAACTGTTTTATAACATCTTCACATCCATTAACTTCAAGTAGGAGCAACAGAATAATTAGGTCTAATGTCTCAAAGACAAATAGGATATAATCATAACATCTTTTTATTTGTGTGCTCAATCTAAACACTTAGAACTGCACTTTCAGAACCACGGTCCTACAAAGTAATTTCTCTAAGCGTGAAACGTGAGGATGAAACTAACGCAATGGAGATATCCCAGATAAACTTTTATTAAAATAAATTTACAAATTTCTCACGGTAGGTAGTTATATTTCACAGATTACTAAATTAAGTCGGATGTAAAACAAACCAATGAGCAAACTATAATACAGTCAGCTGTTAAATATTTGATAAAGGATGTTCTAAGATTGGTGTATTATATAAGATATTTTAAAATGTCATTGACGATGATGATGAGGAGGATAGAATTATATCACCAAATGTCTTCACGTAAACACATTGCACAATTTTTTTTCAAATATGATGTGTAAATTGAATAAACATCGCGTCGTTTAAAAATAATACAATTTGGAAATGACATTTGATTCTTTTACAACAAAATGATATTCAGTATTCATATTACAAAATTTATGACTTGGATTTCTGTAAGTTTTTCTATGCTGATGTTATTAAAATAACAAGTGAAATCAGAAGTCGATACTACATGTACTGAAAGGAAGAAACTGTATAGACAAATGAAGAGCTGAGTTGCAAAACGGTTTAGAGATATTTTTATTGAAAATTGAGTATTTGGTAGATTCTTACAGAACTTGTGCATCATCCTGACAAAAAAAATGTTGAAAAAATCTCGCTAAGTGGGTTAAAATCCCCAAAATGTTACTTTTATGCCCAAATATGGACACCGTATGACCATATTTGGGCAAACGGGCATAATGTCCATATATTGTATTTTTACAGACGTACTTTTTGGTCACCGGCCAGGCCACTTAATCAAAATCACTCTGCTTCAAGTACATCACTTTTGTTTTGAAACCTTATAAGTTATAGAAATGTTTACATTTACCATCAAATTACTGTATTTTGTTTGTGTAATTCATAGTATACAGTAAAATATTGACCTTATGTTCAAGTGTAATTTTTTTACAGATTATACAAACATCTTATAGGTTGCGCAATTACGCAATTATTACTTCAATAGTCCAGTCTGAATCACAATGCTACGGTATTTCTGAAATAAATAACAGACACTTGAGGAAAAAATGAACAATTCACAGCTAAAACATATTTCTCCCAGCTGCTTGATAAACATGATAAATAAAGTGTGTCGTCATTGTCGAACGTGACTTTGTTTAGGATTGTGTCAAACAACTTAAGAGTGGTACTTCTTCAGTGCCCATCACTTTTAAAGTGATTGCATAGTTTCCGTTCGTAAATTACAACGTGCCTGACCTAAAAACGATAAGAAAACACCGCTGAATCTTTTAACTCTTGTCCCTTACATTAACAGACTTATACATGGAATGTGTTTTTGCAACATGTGCTTACAAATGCTATTGAATAAAACGGATAATTTAAAAAATGACGTATTTGTATGATGCCGCCTATAGCAGTTTTTTCACAGCTGTTAACATTTTATCATCTACTGCTAAAATGTAGGTGACGAGATAATCAGTTAATACCGCCGTCTAAATCGTTATTAAAACAATCATGAAAGATGTGAAACAATAAGAACATTTGCAACCTGTTTAGATGGGTATATATCTCCGAGAACATTTTAATATAACTTATGAATTAAAAAACAAACAAACAAACAAATATGCGCAATATGTTCCGTGAAAGGCTGATGTTTATTTCGTTTAAGGAATTAGGTATATTGGGTATAAATCTCAGAGAAGATTTTAATGTACGTAATGAATCAAAGAAATACCCTCACGTGCGCAATATATGTGTCAATTAAAAGCTGATTTTTTTTATTTTGTTTGAGGAATTAGGTATATTGGGTATATATTATTATCTCCGAGAAAATTTAAATGTACGTAAAAAACAATACCCCCACGTGCCAGTGAATAGCTGACTTTTTTTATCGTTTCAGGAATTAAGTATATTGGTTATATATCTCCGAGAAAATTTTAATGTACGCAATGAATTTTCCCTCACTAGATACTGTTGAGTGAACGTTGATATTTCACACCTCTGACCTACATACACATAAACACATAAGCTCGCATTCAAGCAGGCGTGACTTTAACTAGGCTTGGAAGTTCAGTTTTTGACACTTAAATCGAATGTTTCAAGACACTTTTTCTGAGTTTTTTTTTTTTTTTTGAATTCCGCGCAATGTGATTGACCATTTTTATTCGGAAATAAGTTATCGTGAAAATGATGATTTTGCCATTGCCAAAGCACATCCACCTGTTTGTAGGAAAGAATTCTGATATGTGGTTGCAGGGTTATTGAATTTTGAAAAATTTCCCATTTTTCTTTTGGAAGTGAAGAATGAAAAAAATCAGTTGCCTACAAGTTAAGATTTTTTTGTTAAATATATCTGCTTATTAAAAATTAATGTTATTTAGCAACACGCATCATCAACATTTTTTCACACGTTCTCTGCTTGCAATACCGCCCAAATTAAGTGTTGATCAACCCACAATCATGCAAAACTAATCATCATTAAATGACCCGCACATATGTTGGTGCAAAATTATTCCTTATGTATGTGTAATATTAATGTAATATAGTGGTGTATCTATTAATGGCGCCTTGCTAGCCTATTATAAAGAAAGTAAAAGATTTATTCCCCTGACCTACGTTTTCCAAAATTAATTAAAATAGGTATACAAATCCTTCATAGCTATGCAACGGAAGGTCGGATTTGAAAATTTCAAACGGTTTTGGATTCCTTGGATCGCCTGCTTTTATTTGCAGACCATTTAAAAGAATTTAAGTAATAATTTAATAATCGCATGACTGTTGATTATCAATGAACACATTTTACAGAATTATTTGTACTTCGTCAATACAATATGAAGAGATAAAAATAATCTACAGAAACATAAATCCATAAACAAACAACACCAAGCAGTACATGTCACAATGTCTAGTTGAATTTCATGCAAGATGGGCCTTTACACAAAAACTGTGTGAAATAACACGTAACACTTCTAAATACTACGGTATCTTAAGTAACACATCGTCACCCAAATAAAATTATTGCCTATCTAACATTTTGACGAAATTGAGATTTTTGAATAAATCAGCTGTTTAGATTATTAGACACCAGCTTCGAGTAAATAAAAATAATGTATATATGACCTTGAACTTGTTCTACAAAGTCAAAATGAAAATTGCCTAACCCAAATCTGCGACTCGTTGAGAATAGAATTGCCTATCTAACTTTTAATAAATGTATATTATTCCTATTTATATAACTCATCCATAGATTCTGGTCATTTGATTGGTAAGATTATTTTAAATTCGATCGAGTTGAAATTTGGTGGAAAGATGGAGACAGTGATAAAGTTTATTCTGAAGTTTACAGATTTGAAATCGGTTAAATATTATTTGAGTTAGAATGTTTTTAAAACGTTGAAAATATCAAGGAAATCCAAGCCAAAACATACAGTTCTGGAATGTGTGTGCCACGTAATGTAGTTTTAACCAAACGATGAACAACGAATCTATGAAATGACTAGAATCTATAGAGGAGTTATATAAAACAAATATTAACTGTTTATATTCGTGTGATGGTAAAAATATACCATCCCTCATTGAAAGATTGATTGTTCCATTTCACTCGCCTATCGGCTCGTGAAATGGAACAATCAATCTTTCAATTCGGGATGGTATATTTTAACCATCACACTCATTAGCAGTTAATATTTGTATACTATCTCACAACACTTTGTCAGTTAGGCAGAAATATCACTTATTATTCCTGGCTATCTCGTAACACTTTGTCAGTTTAGTCTGTTTAGATTATTAGGGAGGACGGGTTGGCGTAGCGTTTCTGACCTCGCCTTTCACCGCTGCGGCCCGGGTTCGATTCCCGGTCGGACCTAGGTTGTACGTGAATTTGGTTGTCGATCCATACTCGTCCTCGCAGGTTTTCTCCGAGCACTTCGGTTTCCTCCTGCATCTAAAATCGAAAATTCTTTCCATTATTCTGTCTATCACACCGGAGGCGTCCCTTGAATTTAATGCATATGCACTATTGGGATTAGCCTGGCTTTCAGCCGAATGTTATAAATAAATCAGTTAGGCAGACATATCACATAATATTCCTGCCTATCTCACACAATGTTATTTATATAATTGTCTATCTCAATTCATCATGTTTATTCAGTTGCCTAGGTAATTTTTAATGGTTACGTAATACTTTTAACACAGGTATATTATTTGCTTCGTATCATCAAGTTATTATACAGGCAAAAGGGGGTAACCAACTATAAAAATAGACCGTTTTTCTTATAATTCTTAATTTTGTCAAAATGTTAGATAGGCAGTTATTTTATTAGCATGACGACATGTGAGTCAGACTATTTTCGATTAGTATGATAGTGGTCTGAAATGATGAAATAAGTGATGTACAATGTATTGTAAGTACTGATGTTGCAACAATGTGATCTAAGTGGAAACGATAGAAAATATGGCAACTACAAAGACTCCTGGCGACAAAATCTTTTCTATACTATGACCAAAACTATGAGATGAATTTCCCCTCTCATAAAACAGGCCAATTCTATATGTAGGATGTCGCGCTATGATATCATTATATCAATGGTGTCAATTGATGTTAACTTCTTTAAAATCCCAGTATGTTTCATTACATCAGTATCCTCCTCCTCCTCCTTCTTAGACTAGTATGATATTTCTTGTTTGGTATGTAATAGCTGTTCGACATAAACAAAATTGCTTCTAGAAATGTATACTTTTATATGGTTTATACAATTAGTTAAAGAGTCAGAGTACAAAAACAGGGTCTACTCCAGCGTTAAGCAGGCCTTGTGTTCATGGGTTACACTGGATAAGAGATAATGGATGTTAAACGATACCAATAATTGGGACTTGAAAATGTTCTTCTTGTGTTTTTCTATCGTTGCTAATATTCTTGAAGAATGATTCAAGTAATTGAACAATTTTTTTTACATATTCATTTTTATCTCTAGATTAAAGTGTTTATATTGTGAAAATAGATTTATTTTGAAAAAAAATGTGGTTAGAAAGGTACAACCTATTGCCCATAGCAAACGTACTATATAAAATTATCCACGCTATTATATTGCTATATCAATATTAATTTATTTTGCATATATCAAATGTTATTTACTTTGTTTCGGTTTTGATAAACAAAATAAACACAACATGTGACATGTGTAACGAAGTTAAATGATTGTTCCAAGTTGAAAAGTATGCGTCACTGTAATTGCTAAATGTAACCGAATGCTTCAAAACAGGCTTAATGATGAGATCAAGAATAAACGATGAATTCATAAACAACTACCCGTCGCCTATATAAAGATACTTTGTATTGTAAAATTCGAAAGAGAGTAAGATCGTTCTCGATACCCTAACTCGTTGTGTGGGTGCTAGAAAGTCTATGTAAGTAAATGCAAAATCGATTTCGCATACAATTTGGAATTATGCGTCAAGTCATAGATTTCAACTATAAGCCATTTGGAAAATTTCAAAATAAACCGGATACTTATCACAGTGAACGAAACAATAATCAAAAAGACAAAATGCAATAAAAATACACAAGAGATAATATGATTATATTATGGATAATAAAAAAATATTACGTCTCCAAAAATATTGTCTAATGGCTTTGTCGAAGTTACAAAGTGATAAGTAATTACTATGAATGTATGAGCATTTCGTTTTCGGATCCTACAGAGAAGTTCAGTTTCGATTTATTGTCAAGTTGCGTAATAAATCCAAAGTGAATTATTGTTACAGAAATAATAATCAAATCGTTGTTAAATGCCCCATCTTTTGCAAGATGAGTTACAGAAAGAAAAGCATTTATGTTTAAGGTTAAAGGTCATAACATTGCACATTGCACATTGCAGAAATTAGAATTAGTATTCTCTTTCGATGTAGTATTAGAAACATACTTTGTTCTGACCTCTTTTTTTTAATCGAATGCGACCATTTACGTGGGTTTGCATTTAAAACAACGCATTACCTACAACGCGTTATCTGCAAGAACAGTCAGTTCAATTTTCTATTTGATTTAAGAAGTTGTGCCACATAACTAAAGACCTACTTCCATTACTTCCAGGGCAATCAAAACAGTGGTCATTTAAGAAAATAGGCAATCTTTAAAACGTAGCATATAAAAACCGTTCTGCTTGACAAAACCCATTTCATCAAAATTGATTTGTTTCCAAAGATACTCAACGACTCTCAAAATGCAATTACTATTTCTTGCAGAGATAAGGACTATTGAACTAATGGCAGTCGTTGAACGTTGAATTTTCATTATATTCAGTATAGAGTTCTAACAAGAAACCTTTACAAACAAAACTAGAATGCTTTTTCTGACATAAATTTTCTTTTATTCTGTTTGATATAGCCTAGCTGAAGTTAGTACTTTGGTAAGACATAATCGTGTTAACGTACGCGAAACCTGATACATATAAAGTCAATCAAACCAAAATCAAAACAGAGCAATATGAAATAAAAAGAAATAGTAACGAAACATGGAAGAAAAGCAAGTATTTTGGAACGTTATTAGACACAAATGAAGACATATCAAGAAGAAACAATTTTCTATGATGGCATATAACAAAATGAAATTCACCATGAACTCAAAGACAATATCATCCAGTTTAAAATTGAAAACTTTTGATGCCTTCATAACAAGTATATTTCTATTGAATAGCGAATTATGGACATTGGAAAAACAAAACCGATGTCTTGCCATGGTCACTATAAGGAGATGCTTAAATTTAATCTGGGAAGATAAAATTACCAACGAAGAACTTTACGAATGATCTAACCAAAACAGCTAGGGCAACGTTATCAAAACTCGGCGCCTCCATTGGTTAGATCATTTAATGAGACTTAAACCAGCAACGCATATCATGGTGCATTATAGCGCCATGATGCACCAGCGACGCATATTTTTTGAGTAACTCACTTTTTAAAAACCTTTATCCATTGCACGTTGCAATTTTGCGATACAACTCACCATGAAATACTTAACAACAGCATTCTACACTTTATTGCTTTTCATTTAAAGTATGTTGCCCAACTTTACAGAACGCCTTTTTAACCCAACACTTAACTTTTTACCTGATAATCAAGATCTTTACACTATTAGTAAATGTGACTGGAGTCGTTAAAGCTATAACATATATAAGTTGTTGCCAGTGTATTAGCAACATCAGATAGCTTATACAAAGTTACATAGTATACTTTCTGGGTCGCATGGTAGTTTATTCAAATTTGACTTTGCTTGAAGAACATTATCTAGGTTTTGAAACCTTATGGAAATTTTCATATCGACCATTAGATTATGGTATTTTGATTTCTTGTTTCTTTAATGCATGTATATCGAACATTGTTGAGGTCAATAACATGTAAAAGGTATTCATTATTTGCTTGCAAGTGTGTATATGTGCATTTGACTAAAGTCACACATTTACTTAACCCTGTGATTACACTGTTGTTTAATCTCGATATTAACCCTAACTCTCGCTCATTGAAAAAGCCCGTATACGTCATAACACAATTTCTAGTTCCCCCTGACCCCCGGCATCCCGATCCAATGTCCAGCTATGGCAAGCAACAAACATTGCCTGCCTCAGCAGCAATTACGTACCCATCTATCCGCCGTCTATGACGTAGGAGGGTAAGGATTAATCCACGGTGTTTACTAGAAAACTTGTGTTCGTTTTCTTAAGCACGTTTACAGTATGAGGAGACGAAAATAATTTCACCCCTAACAGCTGTGATACTTTGAATGTTAATACGAGAAATGACGTTTAAATACAGCTTTACATCTATTTTTATGGTTGAATTTAGATTACGAGCAACGTAAAATTACGGATATTTCTAACAGTGTACGTAATTCATGAATAGATCATTTGATATACCAAGACGTGGTTTACAATTTAATAATTAAATGGTGATTAAATTGTACTCTTTCAGTAGAATATAACTAACCACAAGTAGAGGGATGGGTTGTCTCCAAAGCTTAAAGATGATTCTTGGCTTTTTTTCCTAATTCCATAAGCATGATAAGAAGCAATGAATGATGGCAAGCATAATTATTGAGCATTTGGTACACAGTGCAATCTTGACCATGACTCCGTGGTAACGTAAGTTTGTCCTTTTTAAGGACTATTCTTGTTAGTAGAGAAATGTTCGTTTATCTCCAAGTTTCTGCTGGATTGTCGATCAGTTTATGTTAGTTATAAACAGTGTTTATGGAAGTTCATCTGTAACAATTTATTTCAGAAATATCCTAACTTTTTGATTTAGACTTGACTGCAACCTATAAATATGTATAAAATGAATACATTAGAACATAAACAAGAAAACTGACCTCCGATATGTTCTATATAAATTTATTATACATACAGAATACAGTAATATGATGACATTATGAACATTTCCCTGAGGTTTTTTATCAAAGTAATGTACTTGAAGCAAAGTAAACTTTGAATAACCGATCCCACGGGCGTCCACAAAGTGCGATGTATATCTGCATGCGCCTCCATTGATTGGAATTTATATTTTTACTGATTTGTCTTCAAAGTTTCTTAATTGCGTTATTTCTAGTATCAATTAGTGACTCCATTTGTTATTTTTCATCACAATAGGGAAACTTAGGGTGAAAACACAGTCGGCCTCCAAACAAAGACGAGTGACTCCAAATAAAATAACTTCAACACCGAGTTGAGACCAAATAAAATTTCGCGCTAGATTGCCAAATGTTTGTTACCGGTTCATACTTTAAATTCGATTTTGTTTGGAGGCCGACAATGTTTTCAGCCTTACAGAAATCGAAGTCCAATTATATATACGTAGTTCAACATGCGCATGAATATTATTTTGTGTGAAAAAGAATTAAATATTACTTCATTATATTATATAGTTTATTTACTAATTAACAGCCAGGAACAAATTGTAACATTTTAAAATGTCGTTTTATTAGTACACACATATTACATTCGAAATTGAAAAAAAATTGCTCGTGATTAGGTGTTATATATCTCATCATAACTAACATTTCAATATACCAATTTCAGAAGATTGCTTATGAGATATCCAATATTTTTCAGCTGACGTATCACACATTATTGTAGTTTGCTAATCGTCTTGTTTTGTCTGACTTCATTTTATAATTTGTGAAATACAACTTCCATAATGTGAGGAATTTAAAAAAAAATATTATCCTTGATACCCCCATTGACTTAGATTCGTCCTCCCGTTTCACGCTTAGATAAATTACTATATAGGCATGTGGTTCTTGAAAGTTCATTTCTAAGTGTTTAGATTGAGCACATAAGTAAAAGATGTTATGATTCGCTCCTAATTTGTCTTTGGGACATTAGATCAATATTATTCTGTTGCTCCTACTTGAAGATAATGGATTTGGAGATGCTACAAGGCAGTTGACGTAACATGATTTAGCCTGGAAACATGATTGCTCAAGCATTTTTAACCGTTATCTTAGTGAAACAATGACCATTTTGATCATGTTGTGATTATGTTATACAGTCGACGCTGCTTAATCGGGATCCTCTTTAAAAGTGATTTTTGGTTAATTGACGTATTCAGTCAGAGACCCGTTTCTTTATGTACAAAATTGACCTGTTAATTGGGACGTTCCTCCTGATAAACGGGATAATTTTTGGTAAAATGAATTAATTTGATAAAAATTTCCTAAAATTATGATGATAAAGTTAATTGTATGCAAGTAAATTGCAAATACCAGAGAGAAATCTAAAACCACATTTCCAAATTCTGTTGAAAATCTCAGCAAAAATCTCAATCTGTTCAAAAGGTCTCTAAAATTCTTTCACTGTGTCCACTTTTTGTCTACTCATGAATTCAGTGTATATTTTAGTGTAAAAACATATCATTTATGACGATTTCTGTATTTTGCTTAATCGGGACAACTGGTTAATCGGGATATTTTTGCTACTCTCAATTAAGCTGCGTCAACTGTATTATACGTATTATACAATTTTTCCCAAACGTAAAAAGGGGTCAACTATTATAAAGTATCAAAGAGAAATTCATTCAACTACTTTTGTCTCCTCATCGGTTCTCATTCTGACAACGTTAAAGGTTTCAAAGATACATACAAGAAACATCTTATTTCCAAATACTAGTACTAATTGATATAGATAAAGGAATTAATGTAAATCGGCCATTCTCACGAAAATGGCGCCAGTAGCCATATTTCGTTCTTTGGTCTGAAAATTCTTGTGTTTTGCTTTAAATAAGTAAAAATGCTCATATTCATGTAGTACTTGGTGAGCTCTACGTGGACATATATAGTTTTCCATACTTTGTTTACCGTTATCTTGGTCATTTTGCTTCAAGAAGACACCAAATTAGGCAAAAATGGCATGTCTTTGCAAGAGGCATCTATTTTATAGTGATAGATACATCATAAAAAAACATTTTCTTGGTCATGCCCGTGTGATTTATTTCTCCAAATGCATCAATAATATAAGATAATTATCAATTTTGAAAGTTGGATTTCCTGGTAAGCCACCAGAAACAAGTTTAAGGTTTCCGCGAAATCAGTGTATATTACGTTATCCATGTAGTATCTCAATTCCTAAGATCATACTGAACGGTAACCATAACACTTTTTGCGCAACTCGAAGGCTAACATATGTGTACATTTGAAAGTCATAACATTAAAAATGTATATTACGTTATCCAATGCAATAACAAAAATTACAAAGATCCTTGAAATTATCTCTTATGTCAATTTTAGGCTTCCCCGAGTTGCTCCTCGAAGTAATTAAGCAACTTAATTCGAATCGTTGCCTCAAATAGGACAGGACAGGCACTTGTTTGACAGCTCTTCCTATTCTTTTACATGCTAAATTTGAAAGTTCTTGTATAAAAATATAAGAATAGTGGTGTTCATAACTTTTGTGGTTCCATGATACTTGAAATACTAGCTAATAATAAAAGTTTATTTAGCACGTTTTTATGAAACTTCATTTTTTCGATTTTTCCAACTCAAGTGGAGTCACTTTCGTGAGAATAGCCGAAATGTATTTTAACTTTTTGTATTTATAAGGTGTCTGGAATTAGACAGGCCCTCGGCTTATTTTCCAGTTCTCCTCCACAATGTTGTTTCATATGTATATTTTCTCTATGTATTTACTGTAAAATGTGGAAAGAATAAATTTATGTTCATGTTTACTAAATGTTCATTTACGGTTTTTTATAATATTATCACCTTATTAACATTTATTATACAGTTAATGACTTGGTTTTCTGGACTTTTTTCCTATAAGTGGCCTCCATCTCAAACGAGTCGCAAATGCAGCAATCTTCATTTTGTGCTACATGTGAAAATACATGTCGATGTCGTAATTTGCCGAAGTTGATTTTTGACAGAATTACAAGCCTTGTACTTACTTCAAAATAACAGCAAGGGTTTACTGATTTTTGAACGCGTTCATCTCGATTTTGTATTTTACTCCCTGACAACCTTTGACGGAACATATCGGAGATTTCGTAGGTCAGTATTCTGGTTTTACGATTTAAAGTAATCATTAGTTTTATTACGATGTCCAAACAAACAGTCCAGCTTGGTGGTACAAAAGGTTATGGTAGTTGCAAAATAAAATGTTTACAGGTTAACCTCCATGAACATCATTTTAAACTTACAAAGCGAGAGAAGGCATAAATTGACAATTTACAATTAATAGTCTACCATTTAAAACTTACAGACCGAGCAATTGCATAAATGGATGTACGTATTTTCCCCGGTTGAGCCCGGTGCAGACTCAACTATCGAATAGAATTTTTTGCTTAGAATATTCTATGCTGACGACAAAATGACGTAGGTCTTCGAATAAAGCACACAGTTTTATACGATGACCTACGTCATTTTGTCGTCAGCGTAGAATATTCTATACGATAGAGAAGTCTGCACCGGGCCTTAATGATAAAAAAGGCGTTGTCTTGGTCGATCGTCATTTTTTTTTTAGCATCATGTAAAACAACGTAAGAGCTGTACTCCTTTAGTGCCCATCACCCTTTTTAAAGTGAGTAAAAGTGAGTGCATACTGCATAGTTTCAGTTTGTAAATAACAACGTGCCTGACCTAAAACGACAAGAAAACACTACTGAGTCGTTTAACTCTTGTCTTGCAATTTGACCGACTTAGAATGAATGGAATGTTGTCTTTGCAGCATTTTAAAAGTGCTCACCAATGTTAATGATTAAAAAAACCCAAAAAGTGTGATAAGTATCTGTCGTATCACTTTTCATGTTATCCATAACAGTTTTTCTTTACCTATGTCAACATATTGCCGCCCACTGCAAAAAAATTGAAATATTACCTGTAATTTCCCCGCCATGTGAAGTTGTCATTGATTTACAAGTGGAAGTGCTTTTCAAACTCAAAGGTCATGAATAATGCAAAACCAAGTGACCATTGCAAACTCGTTTTGAAGGACATAAATCTTCAGGAATATTTAATATATTTCATGAAAATATCTCTCTATAATTATTGCTTCATTGAGTATTGATGATCGCGTGGTGTCAGTGAAAAGCTGGTATTTAGAACACTTAAGTTGTAAAATCCATACTCATATCGTCTTCTAACATGGTTAGAAATATATATGAAAATTAGTTTTCAAATATAATTAATTCAGTAAATAATTTGAAGAACTCGTTGTGTCGATTGTTAAATGACGTAATTTTCTGAAATTTATCTCCTTTTGTGCATCATCAGAGGCTTTATAGATAGAGCAAAATAAAAATGCAGAAACGCAAAAAAAATATATATGTCATCTAAATCTGCCCCTTTTCAAACAACAAGTATGACATGTCTTAATGTAAGACGTGACTTTACACCAAAGTTGTACGAAACAATGCATAATACTTTTTAGTATGACAAAATCATTAAATAACACGCCTCTCACTTGAAGGCACTAAATAGTAGTTTCTGTGTTTGTATAACAGTGATCGCTGATGGAATAAAGACGATAGAAACTATGTCATAACGAAGACTGTTGGTGGCAAAGCCGTTTCTACACTTGGACCAGAATCGAATAATTTTCCCTCGTCTAGCCTTAAACAGGTCAGTTTAACGTATGCCAAACCATCAAGGTAGTAATGCTTTAAATGCGTCATTGAAGTCAATTGAGGACCCTAGAACTAAAAGGGGGTTAAGTCACAAACTCTTGAAAATTGAGTTGTGTCAATTTCCTGCTACAGAATTCTCATATCTACATTCTGTACAAGTTTTATAGTAATCTGATGATCAGAGCATGTGCAAGAGTCACTGCAAGATACAGCAATACCATTCAAAACAACACAAATGATATTATGTTTGTGCCATTTTCTCAGTTTGTACTCAATGTGACTTAACCCCCTTCTGGTTCTAAGTCCTCAATTGATGGGACATCTTAGAAACCCCCAGTACATGAGTATCCTCTTGATCCTCTTGCACTTACGTGATCTTTCTCTATTGGTCGTCGAATGCAAAATACAATGTTCTCCACTTCATTTATGTTACAATTATTATTACGCTAAGCCAAGCTGTAAGGACAATTTTAATTTTAATGAACCATTGTACTCGCTGTATTACCATACTATCTAAATGTAAAAAGAGTGAAAACACGAGTGAATCCCAACTCACTCGAAAAAGAGTATAAACCACTCAAAAACAGCTGCATGCGCTAGTCAATCCACTCGAAAAAGACAGACATGACTGAACTTTCACTCCAAAAAGGGTGAAAAAAGGGTGAGAATGAACACCACTCGAAAATGTATTGTCCTACATTTAACTCTTTGAGGAGTGAACATTCACTCGGTGAGTCTGAACATCACTCCTATTTTAGTGAATATTTAGTAAAAAGAGTAAACTGGTGAAATATTCTCTCAAAATATATATTGTTTTAAACAGTGTTTCCTATGCAAAATCGTGTTTCCTTGCTAATCATGACAAAGTGCCATGAGTAAGAGATCATAGATGTTTACTCAGGCAATAGTGTTGTTAGAGTGAAGAAATCATAAACAATAAAAATTGTGCTCTAAATTAATTTCATACCTCCGGTTCAATTAAAAACAAAGAAATATAATAAATATTAATTTTGATTTAACATAATTTGCAAAATTTTCGACAATATTTGCAATATTATTAAAAAGTTACATTACTTTAAAAATATGGTGGGTCTTTGAGTAAGAAAGGTTGTTTTAGTGACACGGAAGTTTTAAAAATTCATGTTACGTCAACTGTTTTATAACATCTTCACATCCATTAACTTCAAGTAGGAGTAACAGAATAATTAGGTCTAATGTCCCAAAGACAAATAGGAGATAATCATAACATATTTCTATTTGTGTGCTCAATCTAAACACTTAGAACTGAACTGTCAGAACCACGGTCCTACAAAGTAATTTTATCTAAGCGAGAAACGTGAGGATGAAACTAATGCAATGGAGATATCTAAGATAAACTTTTATACTTTTTTTATATAAAAATGTACAAATTTCTCACGGTAGGTAGTTGTATTTCACAGATAACTAAATTAAGTCGGATGTAAAACAAAACAATTAGCAAACTATAATACAGTCAGCAGTTAGATATTTGATATCATTATAAGAGATTTCTTAGATTGGTGTATTTTATAAGGTATTTTAAAATGATGATGATGATGATGAGGAGGAGGAGGAGGATAGAAGTATATCACCAAATACCTTCACGTAAACACATTGCACAATGTTTTCAAATATGTGACCGTCCAGCCAAAACCAGCAGTAAATGCCAGCTTTTGTCATTTTCACTTTTTTAATTATTTGGAAAGACCATGCTTTAATATTAGATATGCTACAAGGAGCAGCATGTACGAGCCGACAACTGGACCCTTTTGCCGCGGCGGTACACATATAAGGTATTTTAAAATGATGATGATGATGAGGAGGAGGAGGATAGAAGTATATCACCAAATATCTTCACGTAAACACATTGCACAATGTTTTCAAATATGTGACCGTCCAGCCCAAACCAGCAGTAAATGCCAGCTTTTGTCATTTTCACTTTTTTAATTATTTGGAAAGACCATGCTTTAATATTTAAAATGGCACCTTAATGAACTTCACACGATTTCCAGAAGTCAAGTTATGGCCCGTCAAAGTTTATCAGGGAGTAAAACGTATAACTGAGATACACGCGTTCCAAAGTTTAGTAAGCCCTATATTTTCTGTTGATTGTCTTGAGAATATACCAATTTATTTCACATTTCCTATCATTTTCTTGAAATGAAACTTTGCTGGTATTTTGTAGTAATCACTAGGATTGTGAATCTGTCAAAATCAATTTCGGCAAATTATGACCTTGACATGTATTTTCACCTGTAGCGCAAAATGAAGTTTCTGGCATTTACTGCTCATACGGGCTGGAAGGTCACATATGATGTGTAAATTGAATAAACGTCGAGTCGTTTAAATATAAGAAAATTTGTACTTGACAATTAAGATCTGCTTAATAAATAAACTAGAATGAAGTGATACTTGATTCTTTTACCACAAAATAATATTCAATATTCCTATTACAAACTGTATGATTTGGATTTCTGTAAGTTTTCCTATGCTGATGATAAATAACAAGTAACAAGTGAAATCAGTCGTCGATACTAAATGTACTGAAATGAAGAAACTTTATAGACAAATGAAGAGCTGAATTGAAAAACGGTTTAGAGATATTTTTATTGAAAATTGAGTATTTGGTAGATTCTTACAGAACTTGTGCATCATCTTCTCGCTAAGTGGGTTAAAATCCCAAAAATTTTACTTTTATGCCCAAATATGGATACCAAATGTTCAAGTGTTATTTTTTTACAGATTATACAAACATTTTATAGGTTGCGCAATTATTACTAGTCCAGTCTGAATCACAATGCTACACTCTTAAAAGAAAAGAGTGAGCGGTCACTCTTTCTTAGAGTGATTTTTTTGTCACTCCTAAAGAGTGACATTTCACTCTTTTCGAGTGAAATCGAACGGGGTTTCACCCTTAAAGAGTTATAATTCATTCTTTGAGGGAGTGAAAATTGCAACTCTTTTAAAGAGTGTACACTTATATGGCTCTTTTCAAAAGAGCGGTATCAGTGACCAATCTTTAAAAGAGTGACAATTTTCACTCCATCAAAGAGTGAATTATAACTCTATAAGAGTGACATTTCACTCTTTAAGAGTGAAACCCCGTTCGGTTTCACTCGAAAAGAGTGAATGGTCACTCTTTTGGAGTGAAAAAAAAAACACTCTAAGAAAGAGTGACTGTTCACTCTCTTCATTTTAAGAGTGTACGGTATTTCTTAAATAAATAGCAGACACTTGAGGAAAAAATGAACAATTCACAGCTCAAACATATTTCTCCCAGCTGCTTGATAATAGACATGATAAATAAAGTGTGTCGTCATTGTCGAACGTGACTTTTTAATGAATTGTGTGAAACAACTTAATAGTGGAACTTCTTCAGTGCCCATCACTTTGAAAGTGATTGCATAGTTTCCGTTCGTAAATTACAACGTGCCTGACCTAAAAACGATAAGAAAACACTACTGAATCTTTTAACTCTTCCCCCTAACATTGACAGACTTATGCATGGAATGTGTTTTTTAAACTAGAATGAAGTGATAATGCAATCTTTTACCACAAGATAATATTCATTTTTCATATTACAAAATTTATGACTTTGATTTCTGTAAGTTTTTCTATGCTGATGATAAATAACAAGTGAAATCAGTAGTCGATACTACATGTACCGAAATGAAGAAACTTGATAGACAAATGAAGAGATGAGTTGCAAAACGGTTTAGAGATATTTTTATTGAAAATTGAGTATTTGGTAGATTCTTACAGAACTTGTGCATCATCCTGACAAAAAAATGTTGAAAAAATCTCGCTAAGGGGATTGAAATCCCCAAAATGTTACTTTTATACCCAAATATGGACACCAAATATTGACCTTATGTTCAAGTGTATTTTTTTACAGATTATACAAACATTTTATAGGTCGCGCAATTATTACTTCAATAGTCCAGTCTGAATCACAATGCTACGGTATTTCTGAAATAAATAGCAGACACTTGAGGAAATAATGAACAATTCACAGCTAAAAAACATATTTCTCCCAGCTGCTTGATAAACATGATAAATAAAGTGTGTCGTCATGGTGTCGTCATGGTCGAACGTGACTTTGTATAGGATTGTGTGAAACAACTTAAGAGCGGAACTTCTTCAGTGCCCATCAATTTGAAAGTGATTGCATAGTTTCCGTTCGTAAATTGCAACGTGCCTGACCTAAAAACGATAAGAAAACACCGCTGAATCTTTTAACTCTTGTCCCTTACATTGACACACTTATACATGAAATGTGTTTTTGCAACATGTGCTTACAAATGCTATTGAATAAAACGGATAATTTAAAAAATGACGTATTTGTATGATGCCGCCTATAGCAGTTTTTTCACAGCTGTTGAAATTTTATCATCCACTGCTAAAATGCAGGTGACGAGATAATCAGTTAATACCGCCGTCTGAATCGTCATTAACACAGTCATGATAGATGTGAAACAATAAGAACATTTGCAACCCGTTTAGATGGGTATATATCTCCGAGAACATTTTAATATACCGGTAAGTTATGAATTAAAAACAAACAAACAAACAATACCCTCTCGTGCGCAATATATGTGCCGTGAAAGGCTGCTGTTTATTTCGTAATTAGGTATATTGGGTATATATCTCCGAGAAAATTTTAATGTACGTAATGAATCAAAGAAATACCCTCACGTGCGCAATATATGTGTCAATTAAAAGCTGATTTTCATTTCGTTTGATGAATTAGGTATATTGGGTATATATTATCTCCGAGAAAATTTAAATCTACATGAAAAACAATACCCTCACGTGCGCAATATATGTGCTAGTGAATACTTTTTTATCGTTTCAGGAATTAAGTATATTGGGTATATATCTCCGAGAAAATTTTAATGTACGTAATGAATTAAAAAAATACCCTCACCAGATATTTCACTCATCCATCACCTGTTGAGTGAACGTTGATATTTCACACCTCTGACCCACATACACATAACACATAAGCTCACATTCAAGCAGGCGTGACTTTAACTAGGCTTGGTAGTTCAGTTTTTTGACACTTAAATCGAATGTTTCTAGACACTTTTTCTGAGTTTTTTTTTGAATTCCGCGCTATGTGATTGAACATTTTTATCCGGGAATAAGTTATCGTGAAAATGATGATTTTGCGAAAGCACATCTACCCGTTTGTAGGAAAGAATTCTGATATGTGGTTGCAGGGTTATTGAATTTTGAAAAATTGTCCTTTTTCCTTTTGGAAGTGAAGGCTTAAAAAAAACAGTTGCCTACAACTTAAGATTTTTTTTTAAATATATCTGCTTATTAAAATGTCATTTAACAACACGCAGCATCAATTTGGATGAATATTTTTCACCTGTTCTCTGCTTGCAAACCCGCCCAAATTAAGTGTTGATCAACCCTCAATCATGCAAAACTAATCATCATTAAATAACCCGCACATAATGTTGGTGCAAAATAACTCCTCATGTATGTGTAATATTAACTAGTGCTGTATCTATTAATGGCATGGCGCCTTGCTAGCCTACAATAAAGAAAGTAAATGGTTTATCCCCTGACCTATGTTTTCCAAAATTAATTAAAATAGCGATACAAAAACCTTCATAACTATGCAACGGATGGTCAGATTTGGAAATTTCAAACGGTTTTGGATTCCTTAGATCACCTGCATTTATTTACATACCATTTAAAAGAATTTGAATAATAATTTAAAAATCGCATGACTGTTGATTATCAATGAACACATTCTACAGAATATTTTGTACTTCGTCGATACAATATGAAGAGAGAAAAATAATCTGCAGGAACACAAAGCCATAAATATATAACATCTAAATCTGACCCTTCTCATGCTTATTGAACGTTATTTGATATTGAAAAAAGGCAGTACATGTCCAGTTGAATTTCATGCGAGATGTGCCTTTACACAAAAACTGTGTGAAATAACACGTAACACTTCTAAGTACTACGGTATCTTAAGTAACACATCGTCACCCAAATAATATTATTGCCTATCTAACATTTTGACGAAATTGAGATTTTGGAATAAATCAGCTCTTTAGATTATGGGACACCTGCTGCGAGTATATAGAAATAATGTATATGACCTTGAACTTGTTCTGCAAAGTTAAAATGAAAATTGCCTAACCCAAATCTGCGACTCGTTGAGAATAGAATTGCCTATCTAACTTTTAATAAATGTATATTCCTATCTATCTCATAACACTTTGTCGGTTAGGCAAAAATATCACTTATTATTCTTGACTATCTCGTAACACTTTGTCTGTTAGGCAGACATATCACATAATATTCCTGCCTATCTCACACAATGTTATTTATATAATTTCCTATCTCAATTTATCATGTTTATTCAATTGTCTAGGTAATTTTTAATGGTTACGTAATACTTTTTCAGACATGTAAACACAGGTATAGTATTTGCTTCGTATCATAAAGTTATTATACAGGCAAAAGAGGGTAACCAACTATAATAATAGACCGTTTTTCTTATTATTCGCAATTTTGTCAAAATGTTAGATAGGCAGTTATTTTGTTAGCATGACGACATGTGAGTCAGACTATTTTCGATTAGTATGATAGTGGTCTGAAATGATGAAATAACTGACGTACAATATAATGTAAGTACTGATATTGCAACAATGCGATCTAAGTGGAAACGATAGAAACTATGGCCACTACAAAGACTCCTGGCGACAAAATCTTTTCTATACTATGACAAAAACTATGAGATGAATTTCCCCTCTCATAAAACAGATCAATTCTATATGAAGGATGTCGCGCTATAATATCAGTACATCAATGGTGTCAATTGATGTTAACATCTTTAAAATCCCAGTATGTTTCATTGCATCAGTATCCTCCTGATCTTCTTAGACTAATATGATATTTCTTGTTTGGTATGTAGTAGCTGTTCGACATAAACAATTTGCTTCAGAAATGTATACTTTTATATGGTTTATACAATTAGATAGTTAGAGTACAAAAATAGTTTATACCAGTTGTGGGTCTACCCTAGCGTTAAGCAGGCCTTGTATCCATGGGATACACTGGAAAAGAGATAATGGATGATAAAAAGTAACAAAAATACCAATAATAGGCACTTGAAAATGTTCTTCTTGTGATTTTCTATCGTTGCTAATATTTTTTAACAATGATTCAAGTAATTGAACAATTTTTTTCACATATTCATTTTTATATCTAGGGTGTATTTCGAAAATAGATTTATTTTGAAAAAAAAAGAGGTTTTAAAAGGTACAACCTATTGCCCATAGAAAGCTTACTATATAAATTGTCCACGCTATTATATTGTTATATCAATATTAAGTTATTTTGCATATATCAAATGTTATTTACTTTGTTTCTGTTTTGATAAACAAAATAAACACACAACATGTGACATGTGTATTGAAGTTAAGTAATTGTTCCAGGTTGAAAAGTATGCGTCACTGTAATTACTAAATGTAACTGAATGCTTCAAAACAGGCTTAATGATGAGATCAATAAAGAATAAACGATGAATTCAGAAACAACTACCCGCTGCCTATATAAAGATACATTATATTGTAAAATTCGAAAGAGAGTAAGATCGTTCTCGATCCCCTAACTCGTTGTGTGGGTGCTAGATAGTCTATAGAAGCAAATGCAAAATCGATTATGCGTACAATTTGGAATTATGCGTCAAGTCATAGATTTCAACTATAAGCCATTTGGAAAATTTCAAAATAAACCGGATTCTTATCATATTGAACAAAACAATAATCAAAAAGACAAAATGCAATAAAAATACACATGAGATAATATTATATTATGGACAATTAAAAAAATATTACATCTCCAAAACAATTGCTTTGTTGGAGTTACAAAGTGATAAGTAATTACTAAGATTGTATGAGTATTTCGTATTCGGTTCCTACAGCGAAGTTCAGTTTCGATTTATTGTCAAGTTGCGTAATAAATCTAAGTTGAATTATTTTAACAGAAATAATAATCAAATTGTTATTAAATGCCCCATCTTATGCAAAATGAGTTACAGAGAGACTTGACCCATAATAACCTTAGTTCAAATTCCAAAATCACTTGTGTGTAAGGTTAAAGGCAATAAAATCGTTCTGAATTATTTTTTTTTCATTGCACATTGCAGAAATTAAAATTAGTATTCTTTTTCGATGGAATATTAGAAACATAATTTACTTATGTTCTGACCTCTTTTTGATCTTAAACGTCAATTTACCTCGGTTTGCATTTAAAACAACGCATTACCTACAACGCGTTATCTGCAAGAACATTCAGTTAAATTTTCTATTTGATTTAAGAAGTTGTGCCACATAACTAAAGAACTACTTCCATTACTTCCAAGGCAATCAAAACAGTGGTCATTTAAGAAATAGGCAATCTTTCAATCGTAGCATATAAAAACCGTTCTGCTTGACAAAACCCATTTCATCAAAATTGATTTGTTTCCAAAGATACTCAACGACTCTCAAAAAGCAATTACAATTTCTTGCCGAGATAAGGACTATTGAACTAATGGCAGTCGCTGAACGTTGGATTTTCTTTATATTCAGTAAAGAGTTCTAAAAAGAAACCTTTACAGCCAAACTAGAATGCTTTTCTGACATAAATGTTCTTTTATTCTGTTTGATATAGCCTAGCTGAAGTTAGTAAGATATATTTGTGTTGTAAATACTATCAATTAAGAATTTCAGATTCTGGCAGCAACGCATATCATGGTGCATCATAGCTTCATTATGTACCAGCGACGCATATTTTTGAGTAACATTTGTCACTCACTTTTCGATTATTAAAAACTTTTTCCATTGCACATTGTAATTTTGCGATACAACTCACCATGAAATACTAAACAACAGCATTCTACACAGTATTGCTTTTTATTTAAAATATGTTGCACCAACTTATATATGTCAAGTTTTTTTTTTTTTTTTTTTTAGGGCGCTTTGATCTCGTTTGGAAAGGCGCCAAATAAATGCTGGTTGTATGTATGTATGCACAACTTAACAGAATGCCTTTTTAACCCCACACTTAACTTTTCACCTGATAATCAAGATCTTAGCACTATTAGTAAATGTGACTGGAGTCATTAAGACATATATAAGTTGTTGCAAGTGTATAAGCAACATCATATAGCTTATGCAAAGTTACATATTACTTTCTGGGTCGCATGGTAGTTTATTCAAATTTGACTTTGCTTGAAGAACATTATCTAGGTTTTTCATATCGTCCATAAGATCATGGTATTTTGATTTCTTGTTTCTGTTATACATGTATATCGAACATTTTGGAGGTCAATAACATGTTTAAAGGTATTCATTATTTGCTTGCAAGTATGTATAAGTACATTTGACTAAAGTCACAAATTTACTAAACCCTATGATTACACTATATTGACCCTAACTCTCGCACGTTGAAAAAGTCCGTATACGTCATAACAAAATTTCTGTTTTCCCCTGACCTCCGGCATCCCGATCCAATGTCCAGCTATGGCAAGCACGGAGCATTGCCTGCCTCGGCAGCAATTTCGTACCCATCTATCCGCCGTCTATGACGTAGGAGGGTAAGGATTAATCCACGGTGTTTACTAGAAAACTTGAGTTCGTTTTCTTAAGCACGTTTTCAGTATGAGGAGACGAAAATAATTTCACCCCTAACAGCTGTGATACTTTGAATGTTAGTACATGAAATGACGTTTGAATACAGCTTTACCTTTATTTTTATGGATGAATTTAGATTACGAGCAACGTAAAATTACGGATATTTCTAACAGTGTACGTAATTCATCAATAGATCATTTGATATACCAAGACGTGGTTTACAATTTAATAATTAAGTGGTGATTAAAAATGTACTCTTTCAGTAGAATATAACTAACCATAAGTAGAGGGATGGGTTGTCTCCAAAGCTTAAAGATGATTCTGTGCTTTTTTCCTAAAAATGAGCACGTACCAGCTTGTCGGATACATGACTTTATCATTCTGTCCCTATGATTGACATTTTTGTTTGTTATGAGTACTTTTTGTTATTGTTGTTGCTGATTATTTTATTTATTTGCAATCACCCTGTTTACAGTTTACAAATAGAATACTTATTTTGAACATTGTTTTACTATATATTATCAATTAAGTAGTATTTTCCTAAATTCACCATCATCTACATTTTTGAACGCCTTGGTATTTCAAAGTCACAGTTTGTTTAAAAAATAAAAAATCGTATGTTTTACGAAGTTCTGTGATCTGTATGATTTTTATAATTACATATTATATAAACACTCAATATTAATTCATCTTAGAACATGCACATTATTTGAACCGTAAATGGATTTTTGCATCCCATTCACGGTGTCAGACGGGGAATGTAGTATTGGAGACACAGTAAATTAGTGCTCTTTGATGGTTTGTATATCAGTTAACTCTGTTTATATTTAGACTTTTTTTGTATAATATAACATTGTCTTACCTATGGGTTTATATTATGACGTACCGATCTGATCATAATGGTCATTGTTTTACTGATATAAAAGTGCTTGAGTTTATTATTCCTCTCTGATAAATCATGTTACGTCAACTACTGTAGCATCTCCAAATCCATTATCTTCAAGTAGGAGCAACAAAATAATATTGATCTAATGTCCCAAAGACAAATTAGGAGATAATCATAACATCTTTTACTAATGTGCCTAAACGAAACACTTAAAGATGAACCGTAAGAATCACAGGCCTATAAAGTAATGTCTCCAGGCGTGAAGCAAGTAACTAACGCAATGCTAATGTCAAATTTAATCTTCCTAACTGTAAATTTCACAAAATATAGACATTTAATTATTTTCTACAAACAATCATAATGCAAGGTGTATCAAAAAAAGTTTACAGTCAGTTAGGTGCTTCTAATTCAAAGAGAATGCCCCGTTCTGTAAATAAATTTTATTTTTCTAAGTACAATAGGCCGTTGTATTCGTCATATACAAAGTAAATGGCTAGTTTTGTAAATTGTAAATAAAACCAGTTGTTCAAAGTCAATGAAAATTACTAATGATCCTTGTTTTTTTTTTCCTCCTTTACAAAAACGGCTGAATTGTGAAAGTAAGTTCATGTCCGATCAGAGCTCCTGTAACTAAAATGTGACACCTTTGTGATAATTTGCTTTGAGGATCAAAGGATGCTGATTTATATGTGAATGTGTTTGGCTTAAGGGGTTTTCTCAGAGATGCAAAATTTCCATTGATTTCCTTAAAAAATAGTATTTGGTAGATTTATTTGTGCTAATAACGAATTTAAAATAAAATAAATAGGTCACCGTACTCGTTTTTGCGATACAGACATTTCAAAAAGTACATATTTTCCCCAAAATCCACTCGATTTACCACACAAAGTATAGGGAAAGCTCCAAAAAGTCGATCATTATGTGCTTTTAAAATAGTAAATGCTCCATTGATTTTTGTAATTTTTACATATGTTAAAGCATTTTTTGCGCACTTTAAAATACTGAAATAAAAAAATGGAGTCACCGTGTTAGTTTTCAAGAAAGATGACGAAAAAACGGGCATTACTCAGTACAATTTGATAACTCCGATGGCACATAGATCTGCGTCTGCATTACCAATGTTTCCATGTAACACATAAACTGTCATTTCAAGACCAAATGGAAAAGGACTGACCTTTAATTATTGAAAAGTCTCGCCTGATTTGTTATTCTTTATCGTGAAAACAGTTACCTAAACTCCAAAATACAAAAGTTGAAGCATATAAACCTGTGCGCAACTGATTTTATTCACCATTTTTAATTTTCCATTTTTAAATGCATTGTACTTTTTGGAATTGGAAGCAATGTTCTTTTTGATACACCCTGTATTTTCTCCAAGCAAAAGAAACTCATCAGATAATTATTTACGTTTGTATTTAAGTACAGAAAGCATATAATGATATTAATATCAAATTTTAATGATATTAATTAAAACATAATAGCAAAACATTCTACTGAGATGGATAAATTTGAAAATGGTGATAATAGATTCGTATCACCAAATGACTCCTACAAACGTACAAACGTATTGACAGTTGTTACTATGGGTTATACTTGCAAATATTATTTGGATAAGCTAATAAAGCTTCAAAAATGGTCAATAAGAACCATCTCTCATACCCACTACAGAAGCCACACGAATTCTCTTTTTGATAAGCTGAATATTCTCACTGTTCATGATATGTATTCAATATGGAGCTTTGGTTTTTTAAGTATAAATTTACTATCAATGATCTTCCTGTAGCTTTTAATGATTTTTTAAAGAGACGTTCTAAAATTCACAACTATCCGACAAGGCACCTTAATGATTTTAATTTAACTAAACACAGAAGGGTCTTTTCTGATCAATATTTAAGAACACAAGGCCTGATTCTTTGGAACTCTCTTTCTAAAACAATAAAATCTGCAAAATCATTACACAATTTTCGCAGTCAACTTAAAAATCATTTGATGGGAAAATATAAATAATCTGATTTTTTGAGCAACTCGTTCCTGTTTTGTCTCGTATGGTTGTGGCCAGATCGTCTTATATATTTTTATTATCGTAGTATTGTTTTGTTAAATGTATCAGGGGTAGGCAATTAACAGGTCTTATTTTGTTTGTTTTGTTTTATATATGTCATTTTGATGTAGAGTTTTATGGAAATAAAGATTACAAGATTACATATGTTATAAGCAACACCGGTCAGATTAAATGATCTATTCCAAGAAATATAGAATAACGTATTCTCTTTCAAAAATATTAATTTCATTGTTTAAACTGTAAAGGCAATTCAACCAAAATACTTCAAGGGTCTAATTACTTAGTCCAGAATTGGCGCTTTTAGATACATCATACTTCATTTCATTTCATTAAAGGTTTATTAACAACTGTCATTGCAGCAAAAAGCAGCTGAATTACAACAATTTTACAATTTTGACATTAAAATATAAACACCGCAATAGCAAAAACATATATTCTACATAAAATGAATCACATGGTAGTTTTTCATCCGAGTACATTATATCTGGGTAGGTTTGATGGCTTTTTTTATAGGACCTTTAAACAATAACAAACAAAATCTACTGGCCACGAATCAAAAATTAATTTCTTGAAAATTACATTCTAGTCAGCATAGACACCTAAGGATATGCATCGGACTTTGTGACTTTGTATCTGCGTTTTGAGACCATAGGGTAATATTCTTATTGCCCATCAGATCATCTTGTTTCTGTGTAATCTATGTGTTTCGAACATTTAGGTCAGGAGTTTGTTCAAAAGTGTCACAAGTTATCCAGGCGTGGGTTAATGTAAACTAAAAACAGTGGGCCAATCACGTGGATGGCTGGTTATGGAGAGCTGAAGGGGTGTGTAGTCTTATGAACACTTGCTCAGTAAGCATCCACGTGATTGGTCCACTGTTTTTAGTTTATATTACACCAGAATTGAAAATAAAGATTATCAATGATATGTTAATGGGAAAAAGGGAAAATGTTCTATATACATATTTCTATCTTTATGCAAAGTAATAAGTCACTAAGAATTATTACTTGTTGCGCATTTAAATCCTACAGAGAATTAGTTCAATTTTAAATTATTGTTTACCAAAAGCATTTAAAGTAATTTAGAGTAATAACAATCACATGCTAAATTTGGTTTTACTTGATATGAATACTGTTGTTTCTAAATAATTATGCAAAGTTTTAAATAACTAACCAAGTTCTAAAAGAATATGACGACTGTTGCCATTCATTGTAATGCGATGACCTTTGTATCCATTGTTAACGTTATGAAATTGTTACTTTTCTCATGATTTTTACAAGAAAGAGTTATGTTTAGTATTATATATCCAGACTCTTATTTAAATATTCATTAGTAGATCTCACTTAAGTAGTAAATTACCAAAATTGAATATACAATGGAATCGTCCACAGATAGATGCTGCTTACCCTTTTTTACTTATTAAAGTTGCTTTTTATTTACATTTTAAAAAGATCACTAAAGTTTTTAACGGATTTTTATGAGTTTAGATTCATGAAACTACCGTAACAAAAGAAATTATGTTGTATCCAGTTTAATTGTATCTTATCAATCATGTCATGGCGTGTATAAAACATCAATTGACGTTCTGACATTTCCTTCATCATTGGAGCTTTTAAATATATAGATAAGATCGAGCATTTTTGTCTGCCCAAATAGCATGAATAAGTTGGGTTGTCCTTTATGCTTGCACACACACGATCATCTCTACGTAATTGATGAATAGTTCATTAATTTTAATATACACACGTGGTTTACAATAATGATTACATAGTGATTAAAGTATCCCCTTTTACTATATGACTTTTATAACAAGAGGGGTGATCTGTTTTCTTTTTCACAAAAAGAACACCAGCTTGAAGATATTGCTGTAATATTATAGCTACGACGGCCCGATACGATTGGCTATTCCAAGGGCTATATCAGAAAACATGACCACGCAAAGATAATATGTCTTCCTTATCATGAAGCAATTTCAAAGGAGGCAATCACTTACAAAAAACTTTCGATGTACAACAAAAACCCATTGATGACTTTTACTATAGGTTTAACAGTCATGGCAGTGTTATCAAAGATAGTGTAAGTTTTACCTTCATACGACATTTTGCAAGCTAAATGAAAAAGTTTTAAAATAGTGCTCTCAAATTCTCCCATCTCTTGTTACACTCGAAAGACCATAATAAAGCACAAAACCACTTATGTTTTTTTAAGTTTAGACCATAACAACATTCTGGGTCACGTGTGTATTCTTTAATTAACCTTTTTTCATTACAGGAACTAATATGAATATTATTTCCCGCTAAAGAGAATTTACATTTTGACCTTTTTGATATTACACAACCATTTACTGCGGTTTGCAATAGAAAAAATTCATTACAACAGATTATCCACTGAGAACATACGAACAGGATTTTCTTTTTGATTTACCGAGTTGTCATACATAACTTAAGGACTATTTCCACCACTTCCAAGGCAATCAAAGGCAATGGTCATTCAAAAAAGTGGGCAATCTTGCAATCGTAGCATAAAAATCCCGTTCTGCTTTATAAAATCCACTTCATCAATATTGAATATTTTCCAAAGATACTCAACGACTCTCAAAATGCAATTACAATTTCTTGCACAGATAAGGACTATTAAACTAATGGCAGACGTTGAACGTTATATTAGCCATTGGTCGAATTAATTGTCATTACATTCCATATAGAATTCTAAAAAGAAACCATTACAACCCACCCAATTAATATGCTTTTTTCTAAGAAATATTTCTTTTTTTTTTTCAGTTTATGTAATCTTTCTGGAGTCAGTAAGACAAGCTTGTAAGACAAACTCGTGTTATTAATACTATTAATCCAGAATTTGAGATTTGAGTTTTATTTTTCTGGCACCAACTCACATCATCATGCATA
>JXSR01S019180.1:134485-157067 GCA_000969725.1 Ophiothrix spiculata | reverse complement strand
TCAACAATGAATAGACTTTGAAACTAATTAGGTGTGAATCATAAGTTACCTTTGGCAATTGATTTGGCCTTCCATATACAATTCAATATCAAAATTAAAGCTGTTAACACCCCTATGGCAGACCCAGGGGAAGGGGTGTATTTTATTTGCTCTGATAATGTAGGTTATACCATAGGGGCATAACCATTATTAACCAGAACCAGGGACCAACAGACATATGCAGCTACCCAGTATCACTTGGGTACATATGGCGATAGGAATATTGAATGGCACAAATGAAAATGAAGATCATGCATTGATGGAAAGACAGGATAGGCCCTACAATTAAATATTTTCTTATTATGTCTATGGTGAAGTTCAAATTAAACATTGGCATATGAATTGAATACATGTGTGCAATCTTGCATTTTCAAACGAACCAAATTTAGTGCAAACTCAACTTGCTGCTTTCATCATTGAATATGGTTGGCAATGAGGCAGCTGTATTTTTGATACAAGCATAACAAAAGAGATGATATCAACTTTACATGGTAGGCACATACACTTGTATCCAAAATGGAATCTAAAGCTGCAAATCCATCTCCTTGATCTCTCCTCTGTAACAAAAGTCATGTCTCAAACACATATTCCGCAGATCGTGCTTTTGGGCAAAATTCTTTCAGCAACCAGATAGGTTTATAAATAAATCAGTATTACCCCTTGGACCTATTCTTTCAGTGACCAACCAACAGGCTGTAAATCCTTTCCAAAACGTGTACCTGCATCAGACACCAGTAAAATCGTTACTCTCTATGGAACATGCTAATGATTGACAGTTTACTAATTTTGGCCGGAGCTGAAAAAAGTAGGTCAGCACTGGTTTTGATCCCATGCAGTGATAAAGATAGTGTAGGGACATCAAACAAGAATTCTGTTCTAAAATTATCCTCTCTTTTAAAGTTTTAAAGTCAATATTGTCTCTGTACTCCCTTCAGCTATGAGCACTTTGTATAGCTCTTACTGGGATGATGGACAGATAGGCAAATACAATGTGATGGACAGACTCAAGTATTACACAGAAAGCGCTCTTACAGATGTGAGTAAGGGATCAGATACAACAACATGATTGTTTGAGGCCATCAGAACCAGGGATCAAGTCAGGTAATCCCATCTTACATGATAATCCAAATGGTGTGTCTACACTGGTATTTGATCTTGTGGCACCAGGTATTATTTCATTTATTTGTCCAGATTTTGAGGGAGGCCTCTTTTTAACAACATGATAGGCTATCAAAGGGATGTTTTCCCATTCAGGCATATGGTTTAGGCCTAATCCTTTTCGGATTACAGTATATTTAAACATTCAACTTGTAGAAGTGCACTGTAAACTCCAAATAACTCCTAGGTGTAGGCGTTATTTCTTTGTTACCATCTATAAGGAGACAAATTTTCTGGTTTTGTCATTCTACTGACATCTGTTTTCTATGAGATGATGTGTTTGAATGATCTGATGCTACCATGGATACTTTAAAATAAACTAAATTCATGATTAGGCAAAAAAAAGTTGTTTGCTCGATCACCCGCCCCTAATTTTCGAAACAGGAAAAAAGTTTTTACTGTACAAAAGTATACCACGCCTAATTTTCAGATTTCCAAAAAAGGTGGTTTTTTTCCTTTGAGAATTTTGACTTTTTTAAAATATTATTTAAGACAGTTGTTGTTTTCATTTTGTTTCCATTTTTATACTGTTTTTACACTTGTATAAAGAGATTTTTCAGTACAGTAGACTTATTTGAATCTTTATAGAGGCCTCAATTTGGTGTAACTTTGACTTACGTTTGAAAAAAATCTGCCTGCCCGCACTTGCTCAAAAAAAGTTGTGGAGGACAACCAAACAATTTATTTTTTGGGCCTAAATAACAATTTTACATATGTTTTAACAACTGGACTGAATGAAGATGCTGACTGAACAAAGATGTGATGCAGCATAGGAGAATGGTCAGGTTGACTTTGCAAGAAGGAACATTATGACTTAGTGCTTGTTCTTTTGAGTCATCTATTCAAAGCTTTGAAATGACACCTCAATTAGGCTTGGTGTCCAAAGACATTCACTCGGCCGAGTGACATTCGCACTGACTTATTTGCTAAACTGGAGAGTGCATGTCACTCTCATTGAGCGTACATCGTTTCAATCGATAAAATCGAATGTTACTTGCGCATGTCGTAGTGGTATGATTATTAAATAAACAAATCCAAGAATATTCAAGGCTATGTTCAAAGCGAATGTCATTTCCCGTTGGAGCGAAGTTTTCTTTGTAGGGTGAGTGAATGTCACTCGGGCGAGCGAACGTCTTTGGATGCCAAGCTTTACTAAAATTAGTCATGTCATTTTAACTCGTTTTGAAATCAACAATTCCTACTTGTAAAACAAATCTGCAGGATGCGGATGCTGAGTGCGTGTGCGACCAACGCAACAATGACAAAAATGAACTGTACTGCACGAAAATACTGTAAAACATGTTAATTTCACGAGCTATTTAATTTCGCGAGGAAAATAATTCGCGAAATTAAATCCTCGCGAAAATATTGTCCAAGTTCATGTTTGTTTATTAAGAAATGACCTAGAGCTCTTTTACATGTGTGAAAATACTTTGTTTTTATGCCAAATGATCTACTGATGCTCACCCCTATCTTGTAATGGAATGGTCCATTTTTGTAAACAAAGCTGTCTGGCTGTCCGCAATCGAAGTTTGCTGTTTGTTGATACTAGTATGCAGTGTCCATTGAGTGAGGTTTGTTCGTAAAAGTTCTGATTTATTTCTGCAACATGGCTGTTTACTTTTACAATTATTTTTAAACATCATGTGTGGAGCCTATTTTCATGCCGATTTTAAAGGTATTATAGTAATATTTTGACAGGAACAAAGGAAACTAGAAGATAATATGTGGCCTTCCGAATTCGGAAGACATGTACATAATCACCACAAATTTCAAATTCGCGAAATTTAATACTCGCGAAAATGTCACTTCTTGCGAATTCGCGAAATAAAGTACCCGCGAAATTTAAGTGTTTTACAGTATACGTCTTTCATGCGGCGTGAGGTTATACGCTAGTTTACTCCAGATTTATTGTATTTAAGTGTTCATATTTTGTACAAAATTGAATGGCTTCAGTAATAATATAACAGTGAACAAGTGCATGAAATGCCATTTCTTAAATATTTTGAAGTAGGAACACGCATAAAGTCATAAAGCATCATTTCTGAATTTTATAACCAATATTTCAACAACAAAATAAACAAACCCTATTTTGATAAATTAAGAAGATTAACCCAAATCCAATAAAATAACAAACAATAAATGTGTTCATTTCGAGGATATCAAAATTAATTTTAGGGTTAGGCAATAATGGTTTCTACAAAAGCTTTCTCTGTTGTATTTTCCGAACAAAAAATTCAGGCCAAAGCAGGCATGGGCGTATGATGATAAATGGAGTGTGAAGTAATAGGATTAGAATGAGCTGGCACAGTCAAAATCAGGAAATTCACAAACCAGTGAACCACAACAAATTTGAGAGGGAAAACATGATCTCATAATCATAATAATGGATCTGGATTTTATTTTTATCAAATCCCTTTTTTCCAGCAACCTTGCACCTGCAGAGTTAATTTGATTTCTCTCAATGTATATTCCATTGTGATGCACATTTGCATCATGACATTGCAATCAATATGGCTTTTATTGTTGTTCCATATTTTGTCATGGACACATCATCAGAATCAAAACATCTGTGCCCAAAGAGGAGGAAATGGAATAGGCACAAAAGGAATCGGCTCCTTATTCTGACCACCACAATACTCTTGAAGAGTCAATCCATTCAGATTTGTTTGGGTGTCCATGCTCAAAGAGACTGTACTTTGCATCATATTTAAGACATTAATTAGCATCCAGCTCTGACAGCACAACATAGACCTATAGCTGAAAAAGTAAGCATAATTTGCAATTTGAGATCAAATGTGTTCGCTGGAATACACATAATTTATATATGCCATGTACGGTCCTGATTTGCAAAAATGAATTAGGCAAATGCTTCTGTGCAAGACATTTACTCTCATTTGCTTCTCTTAACCCAGGTGTGAAATGGGTAGCAGAATCTTCAAATCTGGGAAGGTAACACCACGAAGTGGCAAATGCTCTTGAGCAGGACATTTACTCTTGTTTGCTCCTCTCAAACCAGGTGTAAAATGGGTGGTAGCAGCATCTTCAAATCTGGGAAAATAAAACATTTGCTAGAGGTGTGGCTATCCCTCATGACAGCAAATTAGCAGAGTCTGTATTGCTAAAGAAATGGAATGGAGATAGACACTGTGGCTGGTAATATAAGCACTAAGAATGTGATGCTAACTATAATTGATACTGACTTACCTTTCTTCCTTTTCCTTTCCTCTCTACACAAATCACACACAATCCTTCTACCTCCACCACTGCCACCACTACTACTGTGGCTACTGCCACCACTGCCACTACTGCCACCACTGTGATGGGTAGGACTAGATACCGGTATCACATCAGGACGGACACTGCTGGTTGTCTGTGCCGGTCTCAACACAATGTTTACAAACGCCGACCCATGTGGGGGTATCGCCCCAGTCATTAAATGAGGCCTAGTCATAGATGCTGGTCCAGCGGGCATTTCAAATGATTTCGGGCAAGTAGCTTGCCCAGGACTATGTAATATAAACTGCTGCTGATGCTGCTGCTGCTTATGGTGGTGCTTCCCACCACTGCTGGTGGTCGTAGTAATATTAGAATCACAGCGTAGTTGCCACACGGAGCCGGGGAGTCCGGATTGTTTCATAGTCAAGCTACACATCTAGTATACCCTATCTGGACTAAACGATATGGCGGATTGCACTATATTGATATTTCCACAGATAATGCAAATCCATACACACCTGCATCTGAGCATTATACAAGAATGAACTAAATCCACCGTCAACAAACAAAATAGAGATGTATTATCATTCCAAGGAGCCAACGGACTGGTGTATATCCTTCATTTCGCTTCCTGTTTTGATCCCTTCCATGCATAAAATGCCACATACCCAAGTGGCTGTCAACCTCACAATGACTGCAAACACCTTTAGAAAACCAGTGAAGCCGATATTAATTAAAACATTTTCATTCTTCTGTGACTAATATTCTTCACAGCCTCCTTGGCTAGCTATATGTTTGCACATTGCCACTTGAAAACATTGCACGAAACCACAGATGAATGAATGATCCCCAGTACACTGTGTTGTTGTGACTGTGTGTATCCTTTGTCTGACGCATGTGTGTGAGCAGTCACTTTGACCCCAGTTGTGACCTCCCCAGCTGACTCTGTTTCCAAGGTACCTCTGTCATTCACAGACTCCGCCTCTCTGTGTATCCAATTAAATTGCCATCCTTTGTGATATCACAGCTTGGGAGTGACTATAGAGTTTTATTTTATGATGATCACTGTGTAAATTATCACTCAATTTATGTTCTACTGGGAAGTGTGACATCATCTTTACAAGGCGGCAAACAAGTTTAACAATATTCTGAGTTATCTAGATTTCTTTGTTATCAAGTGGTTGTTAAATATTGGTCAATGTCCTCAAAATAATGTAACTCTCATGCCAAAACTATTCAACTTGTTCCAGCCTAAATGGTCAACAAGGTTTTTTTGATTGAATGAAAAGGAAATAAAATTTCATAAACATATGTTTTTATTACGGAAAATGACCTAGAATGTTACACATCACGAAAATAGAGTAATAAAAATCATTTGACATAATTCCAAAAGTTCCTCAATTAAACATTAATTCATTTGTACTTACTAATCTGGTCAATGTCCAGCAAATCATTACGTAATTAGACAAAAATTTTGACAAGAAACAAATATTATTTAAGTAATAATTTCTTTTATTGTTTTCGGGAAAAAAATTGAGACCTTGTTGGTATAATTGTCCTCATTTATATTATTCATTAATTTGTTAAAATTATCTTTAACAATACAAGATAACCATTAATTCTATGTGGTTTCTTATAAATCATTTTTTGATCAAGGAAATAAATTTCTAGGCAACCTTGATCACCTTTTATGGGTTTATTGGCCACTTCACTTTGATTATGAGCAACAAGTGCCCTTTTAATTTGATTAAATAGCAATTGCATTCCTGATAAAGTATAATTGACAAATAATTGTGCAATATCATGATATTGAATGACATTTTGACAGCATTTTATTTATTTTATCTATTGGACTTTGGTCTGGACTTTAGTCTTCAATCCATACATACATTTTTACCAAGTTCACTTCTCATGTCACAAAGAATCTGCATACCAAGCAATTTGCATTTGTCATTGTTTTCCCTCACTTTTCCAAAATTTCTGTTTTATAATTATTTTGAAACAGCAACATTTTTCTATTTTGCATTATTATTAAATATTTCCACTTTACATACAGCAGTGTAAATAACCTCCCTCAATTTGAGGTTCATTAGAACATGAGCTAAAAGTGTGGCTTAAAAAGTGAGGGCACTATGACAAATAAATGGTTATAGTTTGTTTTACATTGGCATCTACTTGTACAGTAGACATGGTAGAATATTGTGAAATTTTCATTCAGTCTGGCTGGGTCACAAAAAGGCACAAATTGTAAAAACTTATCTCCTTGGAAATCTGCAAGTCAAAAATGGCGGATTTTCACCTGGATTCGAACCTGGGAGCTCTTGCACCCCAATCAAATTATCATTATGTCAAGCCACTGAGCAGGCACTGGCATGGCAGTGATTTTGTGATCATCAGCCATCATTTTGGTCTATGACGTATTTGTACAAATTTCTTGGCTTTATGGAATGGGATAATGTGCAATTCAGTGGAGTTACGAGCAGTGTTTCCACTAAGGCCGTATGGCGCGCCATTGGCGCAGGAGCGGTGAAAATTGGCACAACAAGTTTCTGAAAATGTGTGAGAAAGATATTTTTCTAGCTTTATTGAGCCAATTTTCAGCAACAGCTCATGATTTTGGCGCAAGCACCTCTTAAACTTTGTCAAACTTGCTCTAATTGGTGAAAGCTCAAAAACCTTAGCAGAAACACTGGTTAGGAGTATCGCTGTCCTTAATTACAAAGACTACTTCCATAATATCTCAAACTAGAGTAAGAAATTCTACCCTTTGCCACAACTTTTTACGATATAAACAAAAAATAGACCTTCACATTCTCAAATGAAACCAAATATTTTTAGATTCTAGACCATGCTTCAAATAAACATTGTACACAAGGATGTCAGAGGGAAAGAACTTAATTTGCTCCCAGGAAAATTGTAATAATTTTCTAATTGCTTTGCTTCATTTTATTCCATTGATTCTTTTCCTGTCTTAATATTGCCTAGACGCAAAATTTGGGGCCATGTTTTCAGCATTGGCCATATCACAATTTTACTTATTACAAGTTTGAATAATAAACATGAAAGATTTGAAACCTCAAAAGGCCTACTGCGGTTTATTCAGTTTGGGAGGCAACTTTAGCCTGCGGTACAAGATTATCCTGTTTTAAATTTTTCGAGGGAGATTTGGGGCCATGCCTTGGCATGGATCGGAAAAATATGATTTGAAAAATGTGTCTTAAAAGAAAATCAAAATTCCTTAAAAAGTATTTCATTTTTCATGGGGAACGTATTATTTCAAAATTTAAAAATATTGTTTCAAACTGTTTTATAAGTCCAAAAACACTACTCACTGACCATGCTGACTTATATGATCCTATTTAACGATTATGACCCACATTTTTAAAGTAAACAAACAAATAAACAATGCGCTGTGGAAGTAACACATTATATATAGTTTTTGCAAATCTCTCATTGCTAAGGTTGCTTTGAGACACTGGTTCCAAACAAATGTGGTGGCCATTTTTCCCACAATAATTCTATAATAGTTTTAGTACTCTAAAATCCAAATGAAGCAAAATTTAACATTATTACCATAATATGGTTTTGGAATTTTAGTCTTATATAACAGACTGGAAAGTCATCCCTGCCATTATTTTTTGCAGTTTGTGAACAAAAACTGAGTGGAAAAGTAGGTGAGTTTTTGTGTGTATGTACGTCTACTGTGTTAATATGTGTGATCATTGGAACCTATATCGACACAACCATCTGTTTGGAACCAAATTGCAAGTATTGAGCTAATTATGCAAGAAATAACATCACTACTTCCGTACCGTATACCACTACGATCACTCAAAATAAACAAGAATAAGATTTATATATATAACAAAACCACCACTACAATGACAAATCCCATGCACCCATATTTGGCCAATTTCAAAAAATGCCCCACATTTCCAGTCAGGTACCTCATGCACATCCCTAAAATAAATCGTGCTTGGGCTCGGCAAATGACGTCGGCCAAGGGCTGGTATGCATGGTAACTAACTCTTATCTTAATCAAGTGCTGATAATTGTCAGTGCTATACAGCTATGTGATCTGGACTGGGGCTAATTTGAAACTGACGTCAAAAGGAACACTAAGGCCTGTATTATTAGAATGGGACCTATTTGCAGCTACATACAGGATGAGAGGGATTTCCCGCAATGTACCCTAATCAAGAAACGACCAAAACCGCCTTGGCCAATTTCTTGACAAATTTGTTTTCATTTATTCCCCTTCTCTTATTTCTTTGGATTAAGCTAACCCTAGATCGGAGGTCATCTTCATACAACAGCATGCACTTTGATGATAACTTTAAACTGATGATAACCATGTCACTGCGTTTTGGATAACATATTATGATGTTGAAGAATTATTTCCGATGCCAATTTCAAAATAATTGTTATTTCATTTGCCTTTTGCTATTTCTCATATGTTATCTGAATGTTCTGATAACAATTTCTCATCTCTCTAACAGTGCATGCATATACATAAATACAAATGCTAGTGATCAACAATTTTACTTGTATTCTATGATAATGAAATGTAGACAGTTCCAGACCTGTAGGACTCCAGGGTACTTAGGACACGGGCATTGGATCCTCTAAGGTGTGGAGGCTCTCTTGCTAGGTAAAAATATAGGGTGTAAATGCTCCCTCTGCAACCCCTAAATAATCTTATCTCCCTCTACAACTCCCGCTCTGACTCCCACTTGTTTAAAAAATATGGGTAAAACCTAGGGTCTGGTTTCATATTCCATGAAGTTGTAAAAGCCTTGTAAAAAAGAATGAAATACCTTTGAGTTTCAACCATGAGCTTTGGTTTGGTGTGCGTGTATAATTGATCTGTATGCGTACGTTCACGTCAGAACCACTGTGTAAACGCTGCTTTATACATGTGACACAATCTTACGTATGCAGCAGCTCAAACAACGCATAAACACAATATCAATTGAACGGATAACGAGCAACAGAGTGTTTATGTATGAGACATGGATACGAAATAAATTCAGGGCTTGGGAATTTTTATTTTTCTGAAAACCATAAATATGAGTCTTGTTTAAAACATGTCTGGCAGATGAGATTATATAACTCATGTACTTTGTTTCACTGGCTAGTGAGATGTTTTAACTGCAGTGGCGTATGCCCATCCTTCTTCACATGATCAAATACAGTCCTTAATAATAAATGCAAAGGTAAGTCCATGCCAGTACAAAGAGTTCGTTTTAGATTTTGGGGTGGGTTTTCTACGATTACATGCATTTTCATACAGTACAATATTTTGGTACGAAACCAGTTTGGATATATGCCAAACACAAAACCGTTTTACATGAACAGGATGAAAGTTAAAATTATGTTTACATAAGAAAATATACAAAAGCTGATAATTTGTTACAATTTGTTCGAGACGTTTATGACATCATAAACTTTGTTAAATTTTAAGGCAGCCTAATTTGTCAGGAAATTTGGTAATTCTGGTGGCTGATTCAAACTGGGGCACTTTATCCTGCAGCATGTGGAGCTATTTTGTTCTAACAAGAGGCCAAATGCATCACAATAGCAGAAAACAATTTGATAACAACTGTTTAAAAATGAATACGGTCATGGCACCAGACCTGTAACAGTTGGAGGGACATGGGTTGATGCCCCCTTTATTTTTGAGCCAAGTGATCTAAAATATCCCAAATTACATTTTTTTGTTAAGAATACTTAAAATCAACTGAAAAACTCTGATAACCTTAATTGTAATCATTTTATGTATCTACATGTTTATTTACTTTTTTGCTTGCTTGTTTGTTGTCTGTCTTTCAAAATGAGTAAAATTAGTTAATAAGTTTAAAAAGTTTGGGTCGCCCCAACCATTTTGAATATCTGGATTTGGGCCTGAACGGCACACAAATAATTTTCATCATTTTCATCTACAGCATGGTTGACTGTATTCAGCCAACGCTTTCCCTCAATATTTTCATGATTCATCACCCCATTTTGTTATGTAAAGAGAGAACAATTTAGTCGATAGCATTCAAAATATAGCATTTTTGTAACATTTATTTAAAGCATTATATACGGCCCACGATACACAAATGATTCTCATCCTTTTCATCTACAGCGTGGTTGCACTCAGCCAACGCTTCCCCTGAACATCATCACACTAAATTTTGTCATGTAAATTGTGTACAATTTAGTCGATTTCATTCAAAATATAGCATTTTTGTAATATTTATTTAAAACATATACGGCCCACGATACACAAATGATTCTCATTCTTTGACCGCAGCGTGGTTGTACTGTACTCAGCCAACGTTTCCCATAATATTTTGTAACTTCACCTGAAGTTCAAGAGCAAAATTAGATCTAAAAATTACGGCCCACGATACACAAATGATTTTCATCCTTTGACTGCAGCGTGGTTGCACTTTACTCTGCCAACGCTTCTCAATATTTTCACCACAAAACTATTTTGTAACTTCACCTGAAGTTCAAGAGCAAAATTAGATCTAAAATATACGGCCCGCGATACACAAATGATTCTCATTCTTTGACCGCAGCGTGGTTGCACTGTACTGTACTGTACCAACACTTCCCTCAATATTTTGCAACTTCACCTGAAGTTCAAGAGCAAAATTAGACCTAAAGCCCACACCTAAACCACAAGTAAGTCTACAAGCTGCAAATTCCAGCCATTCAATGCCAACCAGTGTGTTCAGACCTGTCAAGCAAACGGCTACGCATTTCCCTCGCTAAATCAAGTCACTGCAACCTACAAGCACATTTCACTGAGTCAGTTTTAGAAGAGCTATTAATTGATCTATAATGACTATTTAAAGCCCAATTTACAATTTGGTCAAGTATAAGGGGGAAATAACTACATGAACGATTCACACTTTAATGATACCAACTAATTGCACCTGGTGTTAATGAGGGAATGACTCACTTGCACTGGAACGATATCAGTTCCGAATGGGTATCCCTTACTTGATCAAGCCCCTAAAATAAAGTAACAATGTAGTATTGCATAGACGAGTATAGGAATAACTAATGTTTGAAAAGTGAATACTTATTTTAAAAGCTTTCATTGAGTTTAAGCATAGTTAAGAGATTTGCAACATCACATGCGCAATGCAAAATATGCCTGGCAAAACGTCTTTCGTAATCATGACGTGACGCACTATCAAAAACAGCGTCACATCCAGGTCACACGCTCAACCTCAAAAAATAATTTTTGTTTACAGGGTTTATTAAAAAGACCATTTATGTTGATTTTATTAATAATTATTAATAAAATCAACATAATAATATGTGATCCGCTCTGGCAAAATGAGAGGAAAGTCGCAAATCTGCATTTTGAATAAATGGCATCTAAAGTAAAAATAGGGTGAGAAAGTCAATGTTCGTTTTTTGACATAAAATGTCTTCATGCATACCTATATCCAAGGTTTTGAAGGTCAACTTTGACGGGAAGTGCAATTTATCACAGTTAATTGATTGCATGTTGCGATTAAACCCTGTAGTAATCAGTATCTTTGAAATTGATTTGAAGGTAATTTTATTGCAATATATTCAGTGGACTGTTTAAGATTTGATCTCTAAATGAACAGAGAAAGTAAGTGTGACATATTACATATCATTCAAAAACTGAAATTATAGAGAATTACAATATGTCATAAGCTCAATTTTGAAATTTGCAACTTTCCTCTCATTTTGCCAGAGTACCCCTCATATGGCTTTTTTGTACAACACTTCCAAATTTAGAGCAAATTCTCTAGTGCAGCCGCCTATTATTATGTTACTATCAGGTAATCGTCACAATCAGTTTGCTTCAAAGTGGTGCAACCCAGCAATGGTGCAAGCACAATCTGCACTTAGATTGTAATATTCCCCATAACAACTCCCCAACATCCCTCGGGTCGACGAAGCAATTCAGATTTAATGTCTTGCCCAAGGACATAACCTGGTGGCCGCAGCGGGGCTCAAACTCGCAATCTATTGATTCAGAGTCCTACGCTTTTCCACTAGACCGCATGAGCTACCAATAAGTCACATTTTCTCATCTGCTATTCATGCATTGCAGATTTTATTTCAATGAGATATCTGAGAATACCTTATGACATTCAAGGGGTATTGTACATTACAATGGATCTTTAAGTCAAAATGTGATTAATAAAATGTCATTATTATTATAAGGCCAAAGAAGAAAAATAGTCTGTCTCAGCTTCCCGCGCGCATAGCTTTTAAAAATTTAAATTTAGCGCATTTCTTTTTTTTTTAGGTTTTTGAGAGATTTTCAGTTTTCGTTTTTTTCCCCCTACTACTGGGGAAAAAATAGTGGCCGAAAAATGCAATTAAAAAAAAATAGGGGTATATCCGCATCCACGTAGTCCTTTTTTACTAAAAAAAACCCTCCGCATAGCGCTTAGGGTTTTGACCTTAAGTAAGCTGAGATAGAAAACATGCAGAAAATGCAGAAAACAAAAAAGAGAGACTTTAATATTGCAGAAAATGAAATAAATGTTTCCTCTAATTTTTTTCAAGGTTTTAGATCAGGGGTTCTCAACCTTTATAAAGTGTGACAAGAATGACAAAACTGGATGATAGAGGCGCCAAATGCACCTTTTCCTTGGTGTATTTCTAATGTGGTTATTTGTTTTTCAGAGTCTCAAAGCACAAATCATTACTAGTCGAAACACTAAATTTGGCGGGTGTAGAAATAACATCAACAACAAATTTAATTTTGCCTATCAAAATAATGTTCATAAGCATTTTCAAATAAAAAGTAAGTATTCAATAAGGCCCTTATAACTCAATATTGAGTTTCCCGTCACCCGCCCTCGTTATGATTTTGGGCCCTCGTTTCAAAAGTGAAAATCCAGAAATATTTCATTATTTTAAAATCAGCCAATAAGAACAATATTTGTTAACTTTTTCTACTATTTTGAATTAATTTCATATGTTTTTGGTGGTGAAGGTAAACATTGCTTTCTTTAAATTGAAGTATAGGCCTAAAGGTATCCTATACCAAGATGTTTAGTATTAGAACATTGGTTTTGATGATGTATACATTAACAAATTGTCAATAAGTGAGTGTAGCAATGTAATTGGTCCCTAAAATAGCCCAAAATAATAGATCTAAAAAATAATGAAAAATGAAATAGTTGCCTCATTATGAGCTGAGCAAAATGTGACGGGAAACTCAACATTGACTTATAAGGGCCTAAACTAAAATTATTTTATGGTATCCTCCCAACTTTTCTCTTGAAATAAACATTATGCACATCTTTTTATTCAGCATTTTTCTGTTGTTCCTACAAAGAAATCTCATATCAAACACTAAAAACCAAAGTGGCCAGCCCACCCTAAGTTCCACAGAAAACAAGGTCAGGGTCAGGTGAAGACCTATCTTCAAATCTGCGTAACTATTTGAAGGAAATCGTCAAACAGGAAAGTGCACCTTTACTGAACGCCAGAAATTGGTCATACCGCAATGGTCATCCTTGTAAATAGTAGTTGGGCTATTTATAGAATTCAGCGAATGTAACAGATATGTTTTGATGGTGACAAATTGGGTTATTTCATCAAATTAAGTCATTTAATCAATTTCTTGGAATACAAATCTGAAATGACTAGTTTCAATTATTCTAAAAATCTGAACCATATTGCATGAGTTATGCTGGAGGAAGAGCTTTAAGCTAACTTCCAGGTGCTAACCACCCTTAAAAACCAAGGATTTCGCTAATATATTGCCACCAATAACTTGCTATGAAGCTAAAGCATATTTTGTGAACTTCTTATTATCTTACTATATGTACCTCTAGTCCTGCAAATGCCAAGACAAACTCTCCTTTCACCGCATCCATCAGATTTTGGCCCCCATTTTATTTTTGTAAGCTCATCTGCCTCATCACAAGTTGAAATGCTCCTCGTTTTCCATCTTATTTTCCTAAGACTTCCTCTTACATCTGAAGTTGAAACGCTATGACGTCTCCACCGTCTTATCTTCTGTAGCTTTCCCAACATGTTTGCCGATGATCAAGCACAAATTATGATCAAAATTCATATTAACCCACTTATGATTAGCAGATGGTCATCAAACTTTTCAGATCCTGGCTTGAGGGACATCTATAATTTCTGTGATGTTATTTTGATCAGGTAAACTTTTTAAGCTGAATGCTTGATTCAAAATTTGGGTAACTCAACATAGACTAAAGATAGTGGTTTTGGATCTATAGTTTCCTATGATTTGATTTGATTTGAGGCCTGTTGACAAATAAAATCAATATTGTGTTTCCCATAGAAATATGAAGTCCCACAAATTTATATCTGCACAAATCTGATAGATCCTTGATTTTTATTACGCAAAAACTTTCCATCAGTCTGCTCCAATCTGTGTCCAAATTTTCTTCCAAAATTCTTCGTTATATCTAATGACATTATAAAATCGCCTACATTGTAAACTTGTAGCAATGTGTACAGAACAAAACTGTTCTCTCTGATATGAAACTTCCAAGAGTGTATATGCCATGTATTCCTAAACCTGAGCTGGGAGCCCGTAGTGCTAATCCAAGCTGTGAGCGTGAAGCTCACAACCAAAGGTAGGTCAGTCCCTTTAAAGGCAGCTGGCATCACACATAGCAACAAGCAGTGAGCGTGAAGCTCACAAACCAAAGGTAGGTCAGTCCCTTTAAAAGCAGCTGGCATCAAACATAGCAAAACACAAAATCGTTTGTGTTAGACCAGCCCTTGCTTGCTAATCCAGGCTGTGAGCATGAAGCACCAAGCTCAAAATAGTTCCTTCAAAGGCACCTGGAATCAAACGTAGCAAAAAACCAGTGCTAGATCGATCTCCAATTTTTGTATTAGTGAAGTGTAGCGTACTGCATGTCATATTCATGTAAAAGTAAATACAATCGTAAAACCCCAATGTGTCAAAATGTTGTTGAAAGTGAAAAATACCGGTAAATATTTCCGAAAGGAAAACCATAACATTTCTCCTCATTCTTTTAACTGGATAATGCATCGGAACTTCCTTGTATTTGTTTGTTTTTAATACAACCACAAAGGATGCATTGCCTATGTCCATCTGAACTTAGTGCATCTAATCAGCCCACTGCCCTAGTTATTTTGGAAAGGTATTTAAGTTACATCAACCATAGATTTTAAAATCTGTGCATCAACTAACTATTTCGTGTTTCGTGTTTAAAATTATGGACGGAGAGGAGACTTTTGAATGCTTGAGTTTTACTGTGTATTTAGCGTGTTTTTACTGTTAATTCCGGAACTTTGTTTTGGGGCTAGACATAAACAAACCTTCAGAGAATGTTTGTTGTAGTACATATAGAAACTCAAGCCAATCAAACAAAAACAAGCCTCATCTATTCAACTGTTTTGGCCTATAGTACCTTTTCTATGAATTCAATTTCCCTGTTCACATCAAGTTCATGAATGTGCGTTCTATTTAGTTTCCTGAATGGAAGAAAACACATTAAACCTAAATATTAAGATAGTGCTATATCCTAGAAGTATGTAATTGTGCAATGCAGATTATACTTCATTCATTCAAATATACAATATAGATTTGCAAATAAAGAACTTAAATTAATGAGCATGCACCTTGTAGGTTTGTTCTTTAAACAAATACCAAGCGTACCTGCTTTAAGACTTAGTTTCAAATTATGACAATGAATTTCAAGCCAACTTAAACCAATCAAAAAAATGACTTTCAAGTTTCATTACAACTCACTACTATATCAGGCATACCTGAAAATATGCATCCCAGTCTTCGATTGGCGTACTCTTCTTTGCGGACGAATTTATCCCTGACAGGAACCTGAAGACATTCAACTTTCTCCGGCATTTTAGATTCCAAATGACACATAAAATTGATTAAGGATGCAAAATTATGCCACAGCAGATTAGATAATTATCCATAAATCCAAACTTTGTTGAAACGACACGGTGACGCAACACGGAGAACTTGTGACGTTGGAAACCATACTTGCTCTATTTCTTCGATTTGTATCTTGGTGAATAATAACAAAACTGTTGTCCATTCACTACGGCAATAACAAACAAATATATTTCACATCCTTTTCATTCTTTTCATCATCGTGGACTGATTATTCAAATAGATCCAATTTAGCATCAAAACATTGGCCAATTAGTACCTCATTATTCCTGGTTGATGAACATCAAATCAAAACTTCACTGTTTTCATAAATTCTTCACCAATAAATGTGTGTCATTTGCACAGTATCAGCATTTTGATTCATAATTCACTCAGTTGATTAAGTAAAACTGTTACTAAAAGTGAAACTCAAAGATGGAAACAAATGTTTTCTTTCCCACCACACGCACTTGACTAACTCTCACATGGGGAAGTCATATAGCTAGTCCATGGCTTGATCTACTTTACACAGGGCACAGTGCTCGTGAGGAGGGACTCACATTTTCTCCTTCTTTATCCACCTTTGGAGCAATTAATGCATCCTGAGAGAAATTTGGTTGCTATGGCAACAGTTATCAACATTTAGACATATTTGTGAACTTGAAAGTTGCAATGCAATATTGTAGATGGATCCTTATTGTTGATTAAGCTAATGAAATTGTGCATGAAGTATTTTGAAAATATCAAGTGTCAACTTTGACATAGAATTTATACATTAACTATTAAGTTTGAGAATGTTACTTAAATTGATGACAAACTGGTCCACTTCCTGGACATTTTAAGTTAGCTCAAACGTAGATCTTGCCCAGATCCCTCAACTTACCCTTACTACTGACCAACCTCCCCTCTATCCTTCTCCACTGACCAATGTCCCCTCTGTCTAGTATGTCTAGTAAATACTCTGACCAATCCAGTGACCAAATCAATTTAGTGACTAACCAGCGTGGTTGTGGTGCACAGCACCACAACCGAGCCATTCAAGCAGACCCCATATCCAGCTACATGGCTAGTTGGATTTTGCTCAGGCCAAAAAAAAATTGTTGTATTGACGTAACCCGCCAGACCCTCCCCATCCTAAACATTTCAAAAAAGAGGGAAAGAAAAAGAAAAAGAAAAATGCTAAAAATTGCTGTCCGGTCTCCCTTGAAACGCCATGTGGTGCTCCTTCGAAAAAGGAAACGTAACCACGACAACTTGACAACGCAACAAGATGGATCTTGACCAAGTTCCCTCGCTGTGACGGAATTAACCCGTGGAGATGAATATAGCGATTCCAGGGGAGTTGGTCAAGATCCATATTATTGCCTCGACAACTCCAAAATGGCTACCCCACTACAGTGTGTCGGTAACAGGCAAAGTGGGACCAAAATTGTTATTTTCTGTACTTCGGAGGGTAGATTTAACACTTGCAGTAGCTGAACTTGAACAACAGTTGGTGGACGAGTTCAGCGATGACGAGTGCAAGTATGTTGTATCCTCGATAAAAGTTGGTAATTCGGAAAGTGGTGCGTATAAAGATGTGTTGCTGACTGAACAAAGAGTTTAAAAAAAGCCATCTGCCCTACCCTAATTAAAAATTTCTTAATAAAAAACTCCAATACAACATTTTTTTGGGGACCTCAATGTTTGGCAAATGGTGTTTATGATGGTTTAGTCAGAGCTAGCTCAAAAAGTAAGGCACTCACTTTAAAGGTTGCAGAAGGTCCGGAGTTCAAACCCCGCTGGCGCCAAAAGTTGAGTGTGCTCGAAATTCCCTTGGATAAGGAATACTAATTTTCTTGTGGAAACCCGTATGGAACTCGAGGAGCAGCAATGGTGTATATATGTGGGCTGATCCAGGTTCACCAACCCTAGAGGTTGCTGCAGAATCTGAAATGCTTGGTGTGGAATGGAACTTACTTGGGCCACAGTGGTCAGCAAACACCTATACTGTAAACGCAAATATTTTTGCGCTCAGTAATTTTCACGTAAGGCTAGTTTTGAGCTATTTTGAATCATTTTGCGCTTGTGATTTTTTTAACCGCGGGGATATATACATACCACTTTTCACGCTATATTTATTTTTGCGCCATGCGAATTGAGCATGAAAGCTCGAAAAATTAGAGTGAATTTTTTTATTCCTGTCACCAAGCGCATATTGGTGCTGGTAAGATTATATTTGGAGGGAAGGGTTCAGAACAAAACTAAAAAGCCATATAATGCTCAACTATGTTCAACATAAAACGATGATCTAACCCTCAGTAAATGAGCTATTTTCTATAGAATACGCAATCAGGTTCGATGGAAATTATTGTCAAAAGGTTTGATGTCATGCTATCGATTTGAGTTGATTCGGTTTGTTTGATTTAATGGGCCTCATACTTAGATCACTAGGCCACATTAATGCTGTCGTTTGTTACGAATTACGAAAACTATAAATCAATGTCAACATACGTGTTTAAGTTTTTAGTTGATATTAAATGGTATATTTAGTAGGCCTAAATACTGTTTCAGATGCCTGCTTTCTATTCCATTATAGAGATTCAAGTCAATGTGGCAAAATTATTGGCCAATATATTCGAGCTTTAATTTTAAATCCATTATTTTTTGTAAGAAAGCGGACTTTATTTTATTATGGCAATATATCTGTTATGTTATATCAGATCTCTATTGAATTGACTAGATAAAGCATACAACCTCTCGGGAATGAATGGAATCGTCGACACGCCCCCAAAATTTATAATTTGGTGTCACTATTAAAAAATTTCACTATAATGTACATTACAGTAACATGGGCAGAGGCCTGTAGAATAACTAATTCCACACAGCCTCTGCCCACGGTATATATTCTTATTACAAACTAGGGAGGCATAGTGTACTATAAATCCTCTGCATTTACTTTTCCCCCGTCTGCCTTGTGTTAAGAATCAACTGCACTCAGCTTCAGTAACAAATGTTTGATAACTTTGCTGACTTTATAAACAAAAGGGGAAAAAATGACAAATAAAAAAACAATAGACCCATTTTTTTGTTGCAAAGCTGACACTCAATCACCCTGGGGGTTTTTTCACACCCTCTATACCAAATGCCCTATTTTCTAAGACTCAAACCTAATGATCCCATATTTTTATCCTTCACCTAATATATCTCATTACTGCTTTCTATACAATCCAGAGAGGCCTAAAACGGTAACAGAAAACCGTTATCTTCATTTTAATACCCAGATGTCAGTTGGGAAGTGTACCCAACCTCTCCCCTCACCAGGCTCCAAATATCAACCTAACACCTAAAATTGATTTCAAGTCTAGGATGATATAGTACAAAAATCTGAATTGGATTTTTAGGTCATGGTTCTATTCTAGCTTTTACAGCAGTGCAATATCCACTTGGGTAAGAGATGGACTGATAAGGTCACGGGACGTGGTGGAGGTTCCAGTCTGTTGACAATCAGTTTTGTTCCTGGTGTTTCGCTGTATAATAATCAGTTGGAAGTAAATTCAAATTCAATCAGATACCAGATACATACGTATAACAGTGCAGTATGTCTGGATCCCATACAGAGGCCTCGCAAATTTTTGGCAAATTTTAGATTTGTACTTCGATCACTGTAGCATTAATAGATTTAAACACACCAAAGTATGTGTGTAATTTGCATGATGTAACACTTGCTTGGATTAGAACTAGTACTGTTCCCCTGGTCTCCCCTCCCGCAGACCCAGCAATGAGTCCAGGCAATGAGTCTACTGCAGAGAGTAGTGGACAGCTCTGAGCAACAGCTTGTTTGGGTACACCAGCTTGCTTCAGTTATGCCAGTTTAAGATGAACACAACATTTTTTTGTGCAAAAGGGTCTCATGGACAGTTGTCACACCACAATCCTGATCACTATGATTCGGCAGGCGGTATTGGACACGATATATAGCATCCACTAGATTTAGGGGCGAGGGATTTCTAAAACGCAAATTTAGGGTACAATTTACGTGTATCTCTATTGGGTCACGTGACTCACGTATTGAAGAAAATATTACAAAGATCATATTTTTACTTTTCCTCAAAAAATTACAAAAGTGTTCTTTTAGTAATTGACATAATTATGTTATTCTAAATCCGCTGGGGTTCACGCATGAACCCCACTTTTTATATATGTTATCATATTTTTTAGCGATTACGAAAATAATTTTAGTGGCCAACCCGGAAGTTGTATTTTTCTACGAATCAGCCAACGGTTACGCCAGAGGCGGTATAGGACATGACGCAGCCAGGGATCGGCTACGATATCGTACGGCAACCAGTAAAAGTTGCCACGACCTGCATCGCCTGTGATTCGGCAAGGCTTAATAGTGAGGGCAGCGATCACTTGATGAACAGGGCAGAGTGATATTAGTAAACAAGGTCAGGAAACCAGTGCTTGGGCAATATGGTTAGATTCACTTTGCCTCACTAAGCCTTGGGCAAAATCCCAATTTACTCTAAACTAGATGAAGGGGTTCAACAGGTTGATATCAGACACATGAATCTAGTGCTAGGTAAATATATATATATCTGCATCCCATCCCATTTTTGGGAGAGCGGGTTGCCGCATCGGTAGTTCCCTCACCTTGCCCCAATGAGGTTCCGGGTTTGATTCCCATGCCCGGCGCTTTATGTGCATTTGGTTTAAGTCCATGCTCACTTCCGCAGATTTTCTCCGGGTACACCCATCTTCCTCCTACCGTATTCAAAACTGAATTTAAAAAACATCTTGGAGCCCTGTTGAAGATAAGCTTCCTTTAGCTTACTTGGTACTAAGTGTCAAGTTGGGTTTCCTTGGCGAAAGCCTAAACAAGGTGATTTTTTTGAAGGTGAAATACAGAGACCTGATTAATGTTTCGAGCAAATTCAGAACAAATCCAAATTACTATGATCCTAAAGCTGTAATACAGCCAATCAGTTTCCCTCTACCTCTGCAAAAGATAGAGAAATGCCTACTTTGTGAATAGCTCATAATAAAGACAAATAATTGTAAGTTTCCACCAAAGAGCCACCATGAGACTAGAAATTAAGAAAAATATATGTGACCTTCCAGCCCGTATGAGCAGCAAATGCCAGAAACTTCATTTTGCACTACAGGTGAAAATACATGTCAAGGTCAAAATTTGCCGGAATTGATTTTTTGACAGATTCACAATTCTAGTGCTTACTACAAAATACCAGCAAAGTTTCATTTCAAGAAAATGATAGGAAAGGTGAAATAAATTGGCATATTCTTAAGACGATCAACAGAAAATATACGTCTTTGAACGCATTTATCTCAGTTATACGTTTTACTCCCTGACAACCTTTAGCGGACCATAACTTGAAATCTGGAAATCGTGTGAAGTTCATTAAGGTGTCATTTTAATCCTTAAAGCATGGTCTTTGCAAATAAGTAAAAAAGTGAAAATGACAAGAGCTGGCATTTACTGCTGTTTTGAGCTGGACGGTCACATATATGAGTTAGCTAGAGTTTTGTTTAAAAATATGCTTGTCATCAAAGCATATTTACCATGACCTACTAAAGTACTACCAAACCAATATCCTGAATCAATTGCAATAAATGGCATTCTTATGCAGGGAATTAATACTGGAAACCAAATGAACCATTCCTTAAAATTCAGTTTCATTTGACCCCTCTTTTTTAAACCAGCATCACAATATACTCCCAGGACCCTCATGATAAATGTTTCCCTGTTTTGCTTTCAAAAGCTGTTTTAGCAAATAAGGTACAATGCAGGTATCGTCACATATTTATCAACAGCACCCTCTAACAGAACACAAAATATGTGCAACTAAATCAAGCGAGGTTGCTATACATAACAATCAATCAACATGCTTGTCATTGCTTAACACGATTACTAATAGCAAATCATGTGTTTATAACTGCAACTACCAAGTACAACGACTTCAACATCGGCTAATTGTAATGAGTCATCTTTTAATGAAGGGGCCAATCGGAATGGGATATATTGTATCATCACATTACATAAACATTACGAACGTGTAAATGGGTGTTTTTACGTCATTTCTGATCTTGTTACATCACGCATTGCTCAATCATTTGCCCGGGGGGGCCACTTCAATTGACCAGTGAATATCATGCGCGACCAAAAAAAACGTAAAAAGGGTGTTTTTTTAAGATTGGGCACGTTACGTACGTAACGTTGAAAGGGTATCAAAAACACGAAAATATTGAAAAAAGGGTGTACTT
>JXSR01S019180.1:71719-87410 GCA_000969725.1 Ophiothrix spiculata | reverse complement strand
AGATTCTGTCACATGAATTGGACCCAAGTAACAGTAGATTCTGTCACATGAACTGGACCCAAGTAACAGTAGATTCTGTCACATGAATTTGACCCAAATAACAGTAGATTCTGTCATATGAATTGAACCCAAATCATGTGAGCTAACTGAGCAACCTTAAGTTCGTTAACTGAAATAAACATTAGAATGTCGTATTTTTATTTTGTTTACATAAATATTACACAATTTTTGCCCGAACGTAATAGTCCAATTGCAAGTAAATTATATACGAATGCTAATATTTGACAAAATATAGATTATGTAGATATTTAAAACAAGCTACACAGAGCCCAAATTGGGAGATCTCAGGGTTATAGTTCACGTCCGTTTTTTTTTTTTTTCAGGTAAAACATTGCGAGTTTTTTACCACATATTTGCACAATTATTTGTTATTCAATAAAAACGTATCAAGCCTAAAATCTATCAAAATTTGAAAACAATCGAATTGTCCAAACATCATGAAATTATGAGGTTTCGGTAAAAAAGACATATTTTGTCCAAATAGACGGTTAAGTTGACCCCATTGTGACCTTAATAATGGACGTGAAATCACTAAATAAAGATTCATGCATAAAATAAAGACTCTATTCATCATGTATGCCAAAACTTGTGATATTCTGAAAATATGTAAGTAGGCAAAAGTTGTGTAATCATGTTCCGCTGTCTCGCTCACGAAAAAGAACCATAATCTTACATTTGATGCGCATACATAATACCAGCCTCTAATAGTAATCTGTTCAAAGCTGTAAATTCATTTCTTGAAAACAATGTGTTGGGTTTGCCAAAAATAGTACTATTCTGAATCCAATCATATTTTAAGATAAATTAATTTTTACACAGAATGTTTTTGATGCAAAGTTAATATATACATCAAACTACCAAGAGGAGATAACCAGTTTGTATTTATATCAGCATAATCATAACTGTCTGTGAAAGTATATCTAAATTAATGTTTTAGGATCAGTACTAGTTTATATTTTTTAAACAAAATGCAGGCTTTGAATTGAACAACAGTATAGGCATATATTGGAAATATATATACATTAGTGTGTGAGGAAAACAAATGAATTAACATTTATTACTTAAAATACATTGCTAATAAGATTATTTATTGCTTGTACATTTTATTTTCTTGAAAAAAAAATTAATCGATTTTGATCACAGAAAAAAAAATTATGGCCATTTTATGAATTAAATTCGGAATTGCTTGTACATTTTATTTTCTGGAAAAAAAACTTAATTGATTTTGATCATAGAAAAAAAATGTTATGGCCATTTTATGAATTAAATTCGGAATTCCACCGGTATTAGGAAAGCACATAGGCCTACATGTTTGTTTATTTATTTATTTATTTATTTATTGATTTATTGATTGATTGATTGATTGATTGATTGATTGATTGATTGATTGATTGATTGATTGATTGATTTGTTAATTCAACGAGCTCTTGTTGATTGTAAAGTTATTAATATTAATATTCTTTGTATTGGCGTCAAATATAAATTATTGCATATTCTCTACTCGTTTTATACCACGCTACATTTCCTCCCCAGTAGCATGTATGACATAGCTTCTTGCACCTTACAAGTCCATTGTTATTTAAATTCAAGTGGACCTAACTAACCATACCACCCAAATACACTCAATCAAATTTACTTGACCAGTCAGCTATCTTTTCTTAGCAGGCAACTAGTTAGCGGGGTTCTTAGCAGGCTTTCATGAATAAGAAATTAGTAAGCTGCTATGTAGTTGCCAGCTAGGCATTTTAGCAGCCAACTAGGACCTAGCAGGCAACTAGCTTAGCAGGGTTTCATGAATATGGGCCCTGGTAATTGACTTTTATTTTCTAACATACTACTAAGTGTAATGCACTTATCACTTGTAACTCCGGCCCCCGGGTACCCGGGCACTAGCGGGGAACTCGTCATGCTTGCGCGGGGAAGTTGTGCATGCTGATGTCCCCGCCAGGCGGGGAACTCGTGTGGGGATGCGGCGGTGACTTGATGGTGACCATTTAGGCGGGGAATTTGACCGGGACTTAAAATCTATGGAATTTGAGCGCTTTCCCCGTGGTATGGGGCCGGGACTTCGTCGGTGACTCGGTTTTGAGGATGCCCCGCCCTACGGGGAAGTCGGCGGAGTGTTTGGCGGGGACTCGTCAAATTCTGATGAATTACAAGTGGTAAGTGCATAAATCATCCACAAATAAAATTTTGAAATTTTTTCCAATGCCCCAAATCTACTTGCACCCTGTACACACTCCATAATAAGAGTTACTCCAGTTACAGTGACTGAGCATGTCAAATTCAACAACCCTGACTGAACAGAATTTTGGTAAAAATTATTGAAAACGGATAAAGGCAAGCTGGTTGCGGTTATTACCTCAAAATTCACTTTATTCCGTGCGAGTGAAAGAGCCTATCTGATACAGTGATATTGGGTACCAAAGTCACAATCAAGTCGGCGAAGTTCGGAAAACACCCATAGTAAATTTGTATGCCAACATGCTGCCCTTAACAAGATTCAAAATTATTACGCACAACAAGTAATTATCACACCAACAGGTCCAGTGTCATTATTAAAAGTCTACATATTTTTAGCATTTGTATCATTTTTATTCAATGGCTGTGTTACAAAACATGATAGTCTTAACACAAGCTTGTTTGTCGTTATTCTAAATCATGTTTATTCATAGCTGAATTACAAAACTTGTTAATTTATAATTGTCTGGTGAATCTTGTTTATGTCAAATTTATCACAATCTTACATTGACAAGGTATACGTATATGTGCCTGCCTTTTGTGGTGGGTTATTACAGATTTTGTATAATGATCGGGTGGTTTTCGTCTCAGATGAAAATGAAAATTGGGTGATTTTGTGGAAAATTTCCAAAAAAAACCCACCCAATTTGAGTAAAATTGGGTGTTTTTCCATCAAAATTGGTATATTGATGGGTGGGTTTTTGAGCCAAAAATAGGTATAGAGATGGTCAGTTTTGCAAAGTTCGTAATGCACATACCCGTACAAAATGTTTTTTGAAGAACCCCCCTCAACCAGGGATATTCAAATGACTTTGAGAGCGACATACAAGCATATTGAGTTGTAATATATTCTGACAAGTGGAAAATGTTTTACATCAAGAACAATGATTCCTTGTATAAACTTGAAAACAATTGAACATAAATCAACAAAATAATATAATCATCATTTATATCAAGATGAATTGAGAACATTTTCAGTTTAATTTGCTTGATCACATCAACTTTGTTGGGATTATTGATATAAAAATGGTTGTGGTTAATTTTTTGAATACTTTATTAATTATTTAGGTAAGGCTAATGAAACTTGATGATTAGTTTCCCGTCACATTTTTTTCAGTAAAATATGAGGTCATGATTTCATTACTCATTATTTAGGAAAATTTCATTATTGTCAAAACTTTGATTTACATGGTTATTACCTATATTGTTGATAAAAGACAATCTTAAAACAGGCATTAATGCTTAGATCATCATTACAGACATTTTGCAACAGATTGAGAAAAGATTTGAATTTGTTTTTATGAAAAGAAATTTGCATTTTTTGTAATCAATAGAAACATGAGGTAATCCTTAAATTTTCATTATTTACCACATCCTCTACCCTACTACTAAGAAATACTGCTCATTATGATCAGCAGGGGATGTCAGACATTTAGAGAGTTTCAATTTTGATTATTTCCATTTCAATTTTCAAATGATTGACTTTTTAATGAAAATGATGGACTTTTTGGTCAAATTGAAAAGGGTATGAGGGCGGGCGATGGGAAACTAATAATTTCATTACATGGGCCAACTTGTTGTAAACAAAACAGATACATAGATTAAGTTCACCATATAGTCTGTCTGTAAAATAAAAGAGCCAAGAAGATTGGAACCAAACCCCCGAAACGAAGCTGAGGGCATATTCATGGTTTTGAGATCAACGAGGGGAAATAATTTTAACCATGCCCCAAAGAAAAAGCAGTCAATATTCTTTTTATATACCGAATATATAGATTTTTGTCATCTGGTTGGTTAAAAGAACCATATTTGCACTTAAAACACCCGATGGTCAATAGTCGCGTACGTATTGCTTGTGTTTCACTGGCGCAACAAAATATGCTGAGCGGGCCTAGTGAAAAATATGCCCCGGGCCTAGTTAAATCCAAGCCCTCACTTTTAACCAATCAGAGGACAGTAATCTATGAGGTATATAATAGGATCTACATCCTGTGTGTAAACCACTTTATATCATGATTACAGTGATTTGAGCCGTGCAATAGTTTGTAATATTGCACGGCATGAAACAAACCTATGTGATATCATGATATAAAACAAATATTGACTGCCTATGCACGTGCAATAGTACAAAATATATCATTCGGTCAAATTTGGACTGATCCATTTCACCCGGCAAAGTCCAAATTTGACCGAATGATATATTTTGTACTATTGCACTCTCAGTCATTCAAAAACATATGTCTACGTACTCAGATTTAGTTTAGATAGGGTGTGCCACTTGAACTTCAAAAACACACACATTTAAGATTGATTTGCAGAAAAATCTTTTCCATATTATAATCTAGTAAAGATTGTTATGACACAAAGGCCAATAATTTTCACAAGTTTTGGGTGTTCACATATTTTGGTAAAATGTGGTACCCATGTCTTGAGGAATCCTCATGGAAAAAATACACATTGGAGCATACCCACATGTGCCCCATATACATAACTACCTTCTCCTCCAAATCTACTTAGTTGAAGAATTGTAAAAACAATCTTGGGATCATTTCATATGGGTGCTAGTTTCCTTAGAGCTTATAACCACTCCTTAAAAATTTCAAACAAGACTCACGGTGGTTTGAAAGAGGTGTGAAGGAGTTTTTTCATAAGCATGAGGATCTATCACTCAATAGAAGGAAAGTTTAAATCACACCTATCAGGAACTGTCAACATACTTAATCAAAAAGATGTTTTCACAATTCTCCCAACTTTTACTGTGGTCAACAACCAGACAAACAGCATTTCAGATAGGATAAGAAACACTCATCTCTAGATAAACTTTTATAAATCCCTTATGACCTTTATCTATGTCTACAGATCCACTGTAATTACACAAAATCTGTACCGTAAACCGGGGTGACTTTGAACGCCAGGGTGACTTTGAACACTTTGAGTTGGTCAAATTAATCAGCCATTATCTCACTTATCCTCGATGATATAATTTGTTTAATTAATGATTGAAAAGGGGATACTATAAGCAATGTTACATCTTAGAGACACTACCGTAGGTGTTGCCAGTTGTTTGTTATAGCCTTAGAAATGTGTTGCCAAATTTATAGCAATTTTCATAGGTGGGAAAAATCTCAATGGTTACCATGGTAACACTGATCCAATGAAATTAAAATTAATATGGTTGGATCAGGAATATAATAGTTTACAATAATGAATGAAAATAATTTTGTAAATATCTTTCTTATTCTCTAAATTGAGAAAAAACGATCCTGGGGTGACTTTGAACGCCTATATCTCCCATATAAATACATGCATTTAGCAGGGTAACCAGTACCCTTGATTGTTGCTTACAGATTTTCAAGTCTGGGGCGCTGTGTTTACATTATCACCCATTTTTGTATTTTTGTGATCAAATCAATTATATTTCTGTGGGATAATGCTATTTTCTAGTTCTAGGAATGTATTTATCTCACACTGTTCCAGGAAAAATGTGTTTGAACAATACTTAAAAAAATATATATTTAACATAACAGCTAGTTCTATAAAAATCTAACATGAGAAAGACCATGCCCCAGGAGGTATTTTGAAAGCAAAATATCAGAAATTTTTCTATGTTAGAAATAAAAAAATTGGCAAAAGCTGAAAAAAGCATTCAAAGTTTACGGTACCCCAAGTTTGCTCATCCAGAGAAAAGGCAATAATCATGGTAATTTTCATGGTCAATGAGATAAAATAGTGAGTACTGTTGCTCTGAATTCGACTTTGATCTGGTTTAAAATACCGATCCTGGATTTATAAACTAAACATGAACTTTGACCATTTACCATAATGCAGTAACATTATCAAAAAGGGCATCAAGGGTTACTTGCATCAATTGTTTTTTAAATCCATTTAACAGAATGATTTGTAGGATCATATTCATAAATATCAAAATTAAAGTTACTTGTGTGCATACACTCCCGGTCAAAAGTGATTGTGAACAAAACCTTTAACCAGCCATATCTCGAGAACCGTTCATCATTTACGTAAAATTTTTCGGATTTATATTTTACCAATATAGATCTCAAGAACTCAGCAGGAATTGCATTTACTGCATTTGACAATATGGCTTGCTAACCAATCTGTATACTTTTCTTCCGCACATTCAAAAACGGATTTTAAATACATAACTGCACATTTGTTGGAAAACTTATGACCTGAAAATGTTGTTTACGGTTACACGGTGATAACGAGCACTAATAAACTACATAGATATATTTGTATATGGTCCAGGAAATTGGCTATTTTTATGGTTATGGAAGATTGAATATTAGAGGACACATAGATTATTCATATTGGATACATTGGCACCTATAAAAACATGAATTTTTTCAGAGTCTAGGTCGTTTGATATAATAATTACGTTTTTGCCCGTATCTAAGCGTGCGCAAACACTTTTGACCGGGAGTGTATTCTCGTTTTAGTTGCATATCAAGTATCAATGTCGACTAGGTCCATATGCACAAAACTGGACTGACAAAGTCCTGGACTAAGTCATAATTGAAATTTTTGAAAAACAATACATTTTGGGAGAAATTTTAGTTCTATTTTATAGTTTTATACTGAAACTTTTACTACTTGATTCATTTATACAGCGTTGACCGAGATTCAAAAGTATATAACAAAAGAACTACTGGTATTTAAAACAATGGTTAAGCATCTTGGAAATGTGTAGACTCTTCTGCTTATTTTAAAAAAAGAATGAAGGAAATCGGTAATTCCTAAGAGAAGTTATGCCTGTTTTAGTAAAATACCTTTTACAAGCTGTCAATGGAATTGATGAGCGAACAAAATGCAAAGTAAGTACTTCAGTTGTGCAGTAACCTGTTATTAATACCCTGTCTTCTTTCGGCCAAGATTTGATGCAGTTTGAAGCTCTGTCATTTCTGTTCACAATCCAAGTCTCAGATCTTCATGGTCCTCTTTTGCACTTAACAATTCTGGCTTACCATTTGCTTTAGCGTTACTCTGCAAAACGTCTTTAAACCTCTGAAGGCCTGTGTGTTTGCAATTAGGTTTCAACTGCGAACAGCCTTGTCAAAAGGTGTCATACGATGTAAACTTCCAGTACCAACGGCCAGCTTAAAAATTCAGTGTCAGGCAAGTTCTAAACTGGTTTCATGCATACAATTGATTGATATTTGTATTTGAAATTCCTGCATCAAAATCCTAGTTATTAAATGGTTCTGTGTAAGTTTTGCTTTAATTTAAAGATCAGCATATCATGGACAGCTTTTCGTATGAATGACAAATCTCCTTGATTCAATGTTTAAATATCAGTCAAAGGAAAGGAAGGGTAGGGTACTCATAAACAGGTAATTACTCATAAACAGGTTATTACTCTGCTTAATCAAGTGTTTACTGTGCATTTATAATTGGTTTGCTTATTTGTTCCGTGGACAGCTTGAAAATGAGTTTTTTTACTAAAACAAGCGTAACTTCTCTTAGGCATTACCGATTTCCTTCCTTCTTTTTTTTTTTTTAAATAAGCAGAAGAGTCTGCACGTTTCCAAGGTGCTTAACAATTGTTTTAAATATCAGTAGTTCGTTTGTTATACGGTTTTGAATCTCGGTCAACTTCATTTTGACTCAAGCTGTATGTTTTAGATACTTCAAGTTATTTTCAGACCAAAAATGGTTTAGTCCAGGACAAAACCATTTTTTGTTCCTCTTGTAAAAAAAAAAAAATGTAAATGTTCTAAAACAGACAAATGATTAAATCTTAGAAATAATTTCAGTATAAATCTTTTAAGTTAGGACATAAGTTATCACAGGTTCTAAAAAATTTTATTTTTCAAAGAATCAAATTTTACTTTGTCCCGGACTAACTTAGTCCTGTTTTGTGCATACAGATTTTATTGTCTAGCAGGTGTGCTTGTTTGACATTAATTTACTTACATATGCTGTGCTAATTAGAAAGTAATACATTTTATTACTTGCCATAACATTTATGAATAACTATTATACTAATTTACTCAAAAAATCTGTTTTAGACTTCCCTAAAACAGGAATCTTTTATAAAATATGTTATGTGTTTTTGCTTAACTATCTATTTAATTTCTGATCACATTTTTACTTGGATGGAGCACGGGGATTTCCTTGGTAGTATTCTGTGAAATCCTGAAGTGGCTCTTCTATCTGTTCCAATACTATAAACACATTTATAGCATGATTGAATATGAGGAATGAACCTATGTTTTTCTTCTTATTAGCATACGTCACATTTCTGAATACAACTCACTCTTCGCTGACAAGTATCCATCCGTATTGGAGAGTTGAGCTTTCAATGCCCTTATCAAATGTCATCCTTGGTTCTGCTTTTGATAAGACACAATCAAGTCTCAATCCCTTTCCAATACCAACCTTGTAACTTCCCTATAGAGGCATCCAAATAGGAAAGCTAAGTTTACAATTGAAGTTGTCTGAAGATCGCCCCAGCGTGAAACTCAGAGTTACATTGAAGGAAAGCTGAGCTCTCAATACTTTAGTGAATGTCATCTTCAGAATCACTTTTAGCAGAGCACACCAAGACCTCGGGGGTTTTCATCCCGGCCAATATCACAATCTGAATCCGTCACATTATAACCATGTATACATGGACAGCGTCATTACTTGCATTACTTGAATGTTTTCCTCAGAACCGTACATGTTAGGATCAGGCAAAGGGGTCTTCCTCACCGTATACAACCATATCACGCTTATCTTTATGTCGACCTCCACTTATACCTGCAGCTGTGTAAAAAAGGAGACAACAAAATATTTAGAATCATAGTCACACCTAGGACTTTTCATTTCCTTAATGTTGGGGGTGGGGAGATCTAGTAGTAACCTGACCATTTATTTTAATTCCTTAGTAAAGTTTGGTATAATATTTCTATGAAGATAATAGTGAAGACTTACTCTGTGTGCTTAATAATGTGTCGAGAGATATTATATGGCTAAAAGTAGCTGAATGAAGTAACACGTACAGCTTGATCCAGTTACATTTTGACTAAAAAATTATAATTATTTATTGACCTGGCAAATGTATATATATTCATTGGTCAGATTTTAGATATTTATATACCTACCCAAGGAACCCCATGGTGATGAGGTATCTGCGGCTGACTCTAACATGGGTTGCCTTCTAGCCATTGATACTTGCACTTTGAGACTGGATACTAAACTGCCATATACCTACCTAGGAACCCCATGGTGATGAGGTATCTGCGGCTAACTTTAACATGGGTTGCCTTCTAGCCATTGATACTTGCAATTTGAGACTGGATACTAAACTGCCATATACCTACCCAAGGAACCCCATGGTGATGAGGTATCTGCGGCTGACTCTAACATGGGTTGCCTTCTAGCCATTGATACTTGCAATTTAAGACTGGATACTAAACTGCCATATACCTACCCAAGGAACCCCATGTTGATGAGGTATCTGCAGCTGACTCTAACATGGGTTGCCTTCTAGCCATTGATACTTTCAATTTGAGATTGGATACTAAACTGCCATATACCTACCCAAGGAACCCCATGGTAATGAGGTATCTGCGGCTAACTTTAACATGGGTTGCCTTCTACACATTGATACTTGTAATTTGAGACTGGATACCAAACTGTCATATACCTAACTTAGGAACCCCATGGTGATGAGGTATCTGCAGCTGATTCTAACATGGGTTGCCTTCTAGCCATTGACACTTGCAATTTGAGACTGGATACTAAACTGCCATATACCTACCCAAGGAACCCCATGGTGATGAGGTATCTGCGGCTGATTCCAACATGGGTTGCCTTCTAGCCATTGACACTTGTAATTTGAGAGTGGATACTAAACTGCCATCTACTTTTGATACTGCCTCATCAGCACTTTCAACTTTATCAAATGTTACAAAAGCACACCTGTGGAAATAACAATGTATCACAATCTAAACTTCAAACTATATACATTAATATACATAAAAGATCAATCATTGGTAAAACCTGAATCTTTTTGACTGGTCACCAAGCAAATTATGGGGCATCAGTCATCGTTTGTGCTTCAGCATATTAGCAGGTGAGACATTGACTGGCTAGTACAAGATTTCTTAAATGACAGTCCATGAGCAAAATCCATGCTGCAGTATTCTTTACAGTTGACTGTGGCCTGGCTGCACAGGTTGAAAGAAATGACTTGAAAAATCTATAAGTAAAGGGAAAAATTTTTAAGTCATAAAAATATAATAAAAATTAAACAATACTACTTCTCAATTGAACTACTAACCATACATTTGTGGATCGTCATATCGAAAGGTACCTTAATACCGGCATTGTACATTACGAGATATGGGCCATTGAAGCTAAGCATAGTGAAAAATCACGTCCAAGGTCGAATTTCTAATTTCATCAGAAAGGTTATCATTGAAGTGTATTCTATCATATTAATCAGGTTTCAACATCCAAAACATAAGAAAAATGTATTAAAAACCAAGCTAAAAATCCTCTCTCAATTCAAGATTTACTAAGTACAAAAACTTTAAACTCGATTTTCTCAGAACTATAGTTTTCCGAATCAGCCCGATGCCTTTTACCAATTTGGGTGTAACTTCCCAACCGAACATCCAATAACCAAAATCAAGGTGTCATTTTCTTAAAATCTCAGCTTTCAGATGAGACCAAAAAATCAATTTTGATTTTGCCGACCTTAAGGTACCTTTCGATATGACGGGTCACATTTAAACAATATTGTTCTCTTTTATATTTGAAACTTCTGACTGTATTGTTCTATTTTTATATGCAAACTGTGTGCAAGAAATGAGCAATACCTTCGCCGCTTTCTTACTACTACTAAAGGCACTATAATGAATCACCACTCAGCACAAATCTGATATCTGAACTTGATTCAAGATTAATGCATTTTTTCCCCCTTGTAGATACTTGTTAAGCTATGCATAATTTAAAATACAAAATACTTTAATTTGCTTTTTACATCATGTATGAAATTGACAAAAGCAATCACAAATTATCTATAATTCAGTAAAATGTGTGTGGTTTTTAAGTTCTTTCCATGAACTCAGTATTCAACGGTGTACTCTTTTACACTTCATTCTAAATATCAGTATTTTGCAATCATACATGCGGCAATCAGTTAAGGCCAAAAAAAATTAATTGTTGTGTTGCCCTCAAGTGGGATTTCTGAAAAATTGAGTAGGTCGGTCGGATTTTTTTTTTTTTTTAATTATTTTTTAAAAAAGCACCTAAAGTACCAAATTTGGGTGCATTTTCCACTATTTTCTCAAAAAACACCCAATCTGAGCAAAATTGGGTGCTTTCCGGACCCTAATATTATTTAGAAATTTTTGAATAGGATCGGTCGCTGAGGGCAACATAACAATTTTTTTTTTGCCTAATGCTTGATTGTTTGCTAATGCTCGTCTTAAGGTGGTTTCAGAGTAGCCATCGCGTTTGTAGCATGTAGATGTGGCAGGTGACTAAGCATTTGCAATTTTGAGCTGAAGTGATGTAGCACGACACATTTGCATATTGCCGCGATTGTCTCCAGCAAAAAAGTTGAATTTATTCCAACTCGAAACGATGTGTTGTTGTTACCATCACAACCAGGTAATCAATATATCAGCTTGTTGTGCTTGCCACAAAATTGTCAGGGTGCAACAAGGTCAAGCTTGCGCAATTGAAAATTTTGATACCTGACAGACACTCTGAAACCAGTTAAGGCCAAAAAAAAAAAAGATTGTTTGCCCTCCGCGACCGACCCTAAAAATGCCAAAAATTAGGGTCGCAATTTGTAAAACGTATTATTTATCAGTGTGAAGTCACATTTAGTAGTATAAAATGCATATTTCCACTAAATAATAACCCACAATTTTTGATTAAGCCCTGCATTGCTTGGTATTCATGATAAAATCCATGGAATGACATCATATGTGTAGAGTAAAAAAAAAATTAAAAAAAAAAAAGATTAACCGACCGACCGACCCAAAATTTTAATTTTTCCACTGGAGGGCAAACAAACAATATTTTTTTTTTGGCCTAATGTACCCAACTACTTGGGGTGTCAGAATTCTTACAACACTTTGTATAAGCCTAGTATAAGCATTTTACTATTTAAAATGAAGGTACTTTTGATATTGGTTTTATCAATTTCAATGATTTAATTAGGTATTCAAACACACCACAGAGTTGTTCATTGCGAATCAACAACTCTGCATCCGATGCGTCGGCGTATTTTTATCACGCTCGGGTGGCTTTACGCCACAGAGTTGTTCATCACGAATCAACAACGATGTATCCTTGTGTCTGCGTATTTTTATTGCGCGAGGGTGGCTTTAGCCACCCGAGCGTGATAAAAATACACCAACGCATCGGATGCAGAGTTGTTGATTCGCAATGAACAACTCTGTGGTGTGAAAATCTTCCTGAAAATGCATGAGTTAAATTCTAAATGTTTTCAATTTAACAGATAGAGGCCTACTCATCTTCATAAAAATATTTAGCATATCTGACGCAAAGTGCTAATTTGTGAATGTTTGCTGCTTTGACGTTATCATTTTCTCCCAAGCATCGGGCTTTTGCACGTATGTGCCAATGCGCGATGATCAGCGCACCGACTTTTGTGTATGGCGTAAACTAACTTCTGTAAATGCCGTGCCGTGCGTGACGCGTTAATTTGAATATCAACTGTGGATTCATCACGAATCAACAACGGTACGCTCCTGTATAAGAATATACAGTGAGTTGTTGAAAAAGCAAATCAAGTATTTTTTTTATTGTAGATTGTGTATAATTTAAGAACTGTCTAACAGAATAAGTATTAAAGATTTAATGGCAAACTTGAAATATCAAAATATTTTGACTTACCCTTTTTCAGATTGAACTGATATATTTGATATGCCTCCCAACTGGCTGAATGCCTTGTTACATATCTCATGAGTGATACCTTGGGCACGCACATATACTGTATTGCCTCTTTTGCCTCTGTCTCTTCTTTCATAACTGACATGCTCTTCTGCAAAATAACCGGAGTGAAAACATTTACAATGAAAACATGTCTTCAAATAGTAATCTGAACTAGAATAGACAATGCTATACTCTGTCTCACACAATCTTACAAACAAAACGTCAAGAATGCCAGCTGTAGTCTGAAAATGTATGTTTTTTACTGCTTTCAAATGACACATTATCAATGATTTCTCAATGCTAAGCTTGAAACGATGGCTCCATTTCCTTCCCAATACGATAGCCGATGTTTTATATCTGTCACCTTGCCGATACGATATCCAAAATCGATGTTTTAGTGCATTGATTGTCGCCAGGAAATTTTGAATGCCGGTCGAGGAGTCTAGACTGTCCCCCCTCATTTTTGTAAAATTTTGAAAATTTGACCCTAAAATCACGTTATTTTGTGCCCGGGGGGGGGGGCACTAAAATTTGAAAGCAGATTGGGGGTCAAGTGAACTGATTCTGGATAAAAATATGACCCTTTCCCAACTGATTTTTGGGGTCTAGTGAACTGAAATTTTGGCCAAAAATTGCCTCCTGAACTGAAAATTTTCAAATTTCTTGATCAATTATCATGATTATCACACTTTGAGCTAAAATATTGTACTTTTCTTCAAAATGGGGGTCTAAAGAACTGAATCATGTTGAAAATGAGTGCCTAGCGAACTGCCTGGAGGCCTGAAAAGGGTGATCTTGACCGCCGGACATAAGTACCCGGGGATTTTGTGCATCAAAAATTGCTTACTTAAGACTTTACGCTATCATGGTCGGCTCCATTTTTATGTGTGTTTGAAAATTAATAATTTCTTTTGTGAGGAACAAAAATCTATCGGTAATAAACTCGCCTAAACTTGTTAAAATTAACACACTAAATTATAATTAAGATTACTCAATGCCAGCAATTTCATAGTTTTCTACAAATTTTTCTTTTTGAGCAAGTTTTATAGAAATATAAGACTTATTTTCTTAGAAATAATTTCGATGTTTTTTACCCATAATGCATTGCACATATCTCTTGGTATGGGCGATGAGCATGCGCTGTGTTAGTGATTTCCCCGGGATTCCCGATAATACATGTATGTCATGCATAAATTATTATAATGCCAAGTGAAACATTGGGAGGTTATCATGCATGTTTAAATGTCAAATATCGGGAATAATCATAATATAAAGTGATTTTTATGTACATGTTTATCGTTAACAGTATTTATTCTTTTGTTTTTGCTTTTATCATTCAGTAAATAAAAATGAAACAATTTCATCGGATAATAGCTAATAAATATGTTTCTGTATTACTCTATTTGTTTTATACTTTTTTGTATCACCCATATGATATATCCCGTATCATATAGCTCTTTTACCATGTCTACTTGTATCGCTTTCGTAACGTGCAGTTGAATTACATAGCGCGCGGTTGTGTTTGCGTGAGAGGCTTATTGCAACGCAGTGCAGTCCGCGAAGCTTTCAGAAACGACGCACATAGCTGTCAATCAAATTTAGTAAAGTAAAACATAGATGAGATGATTGTAATATTTATAAACATAATAATTAAAACAAAAATTATTTTTCCGAGAAATTAGGCTCTTTAGAGTTGCTAAAACTTTATGAATACTAGCTTATACTGAATGATAAATTCGTTACCCCCTGTTTGTTCTCATGCAATACGGAAAATATTAATGGTTTGAGTTCGTATCACACTCGAACCAAAACCATTAATATTTTTCGTATTGCATGAACAAACAGGGGATATATATTTTCTATCGGTAGCAGAGCTAACCGAATTTGCATAAGAATTGTTCTTTGAATGAAGCATGATGGGTGCATCGGAAGGGATGAAAGCCATTGACCTAGTTCGACGGCAGCGAGAAAGGACGTCTCGTTTGAACCTCGCGCAATTTTTCAATACAATGTCCGATCAAGAAATGCAACAATATTCTTCATCAAATACCGCTGATGAGCAGCATATTACGCAAAAGGATATAAAGGACATTGTTACAGCGGAAATAGGCAGAGAATTGGGAGGATTTTGCACGTATGTATTGGATACTTACTCAGCGAAAATAAAAGAGGAGAGTGAATGTTACAACCAGCAATCCAGATCTTTAAAAAAGGCAAACGAGTTGCGGTTCGATTTTGGTTCAGGAGTTGTGTGTGCAGGGTAACGAAAGGGTGCTTGTTGTTCTGTATGAGGGTGCAGAGCGCGACCTGCCATGTTGTTACAGAATCGATCGAATTTGAAACCTTAAAATAGGACTAAACACAACAGAATTGCCGACAAATCGGATGCAGGTTAGTGAAGTGAATAAGAATAGACACTTCAGGTGATTTTTTAGTTATTGCTCAAATTCTTTTAAATGGTCTGTAAATGAAA
>JXSR01S019180.1:28338-45303 GCA_000969725.1 Ophiothrix spiculata | reverse complement strand
AACGTTACATATTTAGACTCCATCGCAGTTCAGTGATTTTCAGGCGACTTCAGGAATTTATGGAAGAATTATATTTCTTTTTAAAATTATATAAATGTCGTTCATTTAAAAAACAACAACTTCATACAATAAAAAGGATATATTTGAATAAGTCTTTCTGAACCATAGTTTTATCACAATTCTGGCAGAATTAATTTATATTTACAATATTAATTCTGCAGAAGACTTAGGATCGGTCGTCTCTAATAGCGCTCGATGCTTAGGCATCGAGCGAAAAATGTAGATGTGGGTTAGAAAGGCTTTGACTATGAGGTACTGAATGATGTATATAGATAACACACAGTAAATTTCAAACTTTGCAAACAGTTTTATTGCGTATCACTATTTTAATTGGCTTAATTATTGGCATTGATTGTGTTTGACATTTAAAGTCAAGAATATGTCATACTAATATGAAAACATTTGATGACAAAGTTTAGTAGAGTGTTTCTGTAATTGTCTTAATAAAATAGAATGTATATTCCTGTAAGACAAAAACAATACACAACTGTATTCACATACTGAAACTATGTGGAAACATTTGGTGATAAAGTTTAATGTTTGTCAGGATTGTGATAGCCCTTACAAAAATATAATGTATTCTACATTATATCCTTTAAATGAAAAATAACCTGAATACAGGAACACTAGGGACCAGAGAGCTTTGATGGTTGTTCAAAAGGAAACAATTAAAATTCCAACAAGGCCTACAATTCTAATTTTTAACTGAGTTAAAAAAATCGCTGGAAATATTTGGTTATAAAGTTTAATGGAGTGGGACGATAGTGATATTTTCAAGTCAAATTCAAGTAAAACCCTAGGATATCTTTCATTGCAGTTTTTTGTTGTTTTTGATTAATCTTTTTCCCATCAACATACAGTACAGGGATTAACTTACTTACTTACTTTACTTAATCAAAATCTGACTGCAGTTACCAATTATCTTTGATTTCTATGGAAAGTGAAAATTATGATTTTTGAAAATTAACTTCACCACAGAAAGTTGAAAGCTTTCATTTCATTTCAGTCAGGAAAACGTCCACGGGTGAAAAAAAATTAACACTTATTTCCACAGTGGTCTGTTTAGTTTATATAGAAAACTGAATAGGCCTACACATACTTCAATAACAATATTCTGCAGATAAGTCATTTGAACAATGAAATTAGATATGAAATATATAAATTTAAAAAAAAACTACCCCAGAGAGCATCATTCATCACACTTTAAGTACAATTCTAGTACAAAAATGTGTACTCAAATTGTACTTAAAGTGTACTCAAATTGCACTTAAAGTGTACTCGAATAATGTTCCAAATGTGCACATTCCAATCTTGTACTAGAATTGTACTTGATTTCTACCAGGGTACAAGGTCTTGTATTGTTTAGGGTAAAGTAAAAAGTGCATGTTCCTCCTATGATACTACATTACAAAGTATCACTTAACTTCTTTTTAGATATATCTTTACAATGTTGATGATTGTTCACTGGCAACAATTAAAACTACATCCTACTTTTCAACTGAGTTCAAAATATCTGGAAATATTTGGCAAAAAAGTTTAATGGAGTGAAATGATTGTGATATTTCAAGTCAAATTCAAGAAACTCTAATAATAACACAACACTTTTTGGTTGTTTTTGATCGGTCTTTTTCTCATCAACATACAATATTACTTGAACTAGACAGCAAGTACCAGCTATCTTTGATCTTTATGTAAAATAAAATTTTTGATTTTGAAAAAAGGAATTTGGCCAAGGAAAAGTGAAATCTTCCTACAAATATACTTCTCTCCCTCACATTATATGAATTATCTGCCTGCCATAGTAATCTCTAAATCTTATTTAATGATATGAGACTTTGTTGGTAACAAGATGTAGTGAATCAGATTAAAGCATCTAATCACAGATTAGAGTAGCAAACTACTGCTTTTGATAAAAGGTTAACTAGATAATTTAATTTGTCTGAGATAATCAAGTCGCAGCTTAATTGTCGCCTGCTTTATCTTCTTACAGTGACGAAATTGTGCTAGGTATGATCTTTAAAACATAGATGTGAGTTAAGACCCACTTAGATGATGATCGAAGTGCTGAATGAGATATGAGTGGTAAATTTTAATTGAGAACCCATGATTGATTTTAAATTACACATCATAGGTTAATTCTAAACCACGAAACCCTACAATTTCATATATTTGACTGTTCATCTTAAACCAGCCATAAATGTAACCTCTTATCCTTTTCACCTTTTCAAACATCTGCAAAGACCATGTTACCAGAATTAAAACGACACCTCATTGAACTTTACTTGGCATCCAGAAGTCAACTTTATAATCTATCAAAGGTTGTCATAGAGTAAAAGACAAATCTGAGATATACATCCAATGTTTTCTGTTGATGTTCGTCAGAATATTCAGACATATTCATATTTCTATTCGTTTTCTTAAAATGCAAGCATAAAGATTGTAAATCTGCCAAAAAAAAAATCAAATTCGGCAAATGTTGATCTTAACTCTTTCACTCCGGCAACCTGCTCACAGCGACTCACAAAAGTGTGCAAGATTGACCGGAATTTCTACTTTGACGCAACTTTTTCAAATTGCTCTAAATAAAAAGCCCTAAATGGTTGAAAATTTACCAGCAAGCAGTTAAAACAAAGCGCTATCTAGCGCTGTAATTTTTATTAGCAAAGAGAACAACCTTGGCTCCATACAATTATCGTATGCTATCATAAAGTGAGGTGCCTGTGAGCCGCTCTGAGCGGCTTTCCATCGAAATAGGACAGATGATGAAAATTTTATTCCGGAGTAAAAAAGTTAACATGTATTTTCATGTGTTGTGCAAAATGAAATTTACCACATTTATGGCTTGTACAAGATGGACACAAATAGAGAAGAGATTTATGAAATTAACTGATTGATTAATGAACATTGGTTTAGGGGAAAGTCCATCAAAAAGTATTGAATCTATTTTAAATTAAATCTTAATAATTTAATTTTGATGTAATTGGTGAACCAGGGCTCTATTTCATAAAGATTTAAGAATATTCCTAAGTTGGTCTTTAGAACAATAATCATTCCCAAATCCACAAATATTTTAGACTGTGAGAACAATTAGTTTCATTTCATAAAGTACCTTTGGGTGATAAATGTTAAATCATTATCAATTGATAATTCCAATTCTAAAGTTGTTTAGATAATTCCAATTCCAATTCCAAAGTTGTTTAGAAAATTTAAAACAAAAAAACCCTTTAGATTTGATCTTAATTTGACTATAATAGGTCAACGGTCAACTACCTACAACTTCATTTACACAGGACAAAGGCAGAGATGTTTAAGTCATTCAAATAATTTGGTCTCAAGTTGAAACATTTTTGTTCTGAAGTAACTTAAGAAAATCTTATTTAAGAATGGCTTAATAACTTTATGAAATAAAGCCCTGATGATAGTACAAAGCTAATGTAGGTTAAAAGCTATTTCACTCTTTATCAAATGATAGCAAAATAAGCAATGTGGATAAAGATAGCATTGCAGACTCAGGTGTGGACTTTGCCTTGAGTAGCTCATAGCAAATTGACACTGTCAGCCATGAGTAAATGTGTTAATGTTTAAAGAGTTCCCTCAATCATATGTATTGGTATTAATTTTAATATTAAAGGTGAAATTCATTATTTTGATGTGATGAAAACCTCACCTTGTTTCTAGCTAAATAAAAAGAAGAGTAAAACATGAATGTACGCTGAAAATTTGACTTGATTTGGACCATTCATTTTCAAGTTTTATGTTTTAAATATCTATTCAAATGTCTCCATAGACAAATGTGTTGTAATTACTGTCAGGGCCCGACAGTAATTAGAAAATTACACTCTTTCTCACTTTTCCCAAAAATGCAAGCCTATTCGCAAGAATGGTTTGGGTATTGTAACATATACCAGTCTAGGAGTCTTGTTAGCTAAATAACTCAGTTTTGGTGACCTTTAGGATGAAAAGTGGATCATGAATTGCCCCTTTAAGGAACTTGCAGTTCTTGCAATACCTCCACATTATAAAGCAATACTATAAGATCCTACCAACAGGGTAGCCCCTATTTTTTTCAAAGCTAGCTACGTAGCCAAAAGCCATATGAACTACTGAGAATCGCATGCAGCATGGATTAAAATTTAAATTCGCTTATTGGCATTCTGAGGGAGATTTTCAGTTAACATTTGTTAACATTAGTCCAAAAAAAAGAAAGAAAGAAAGAATGAATTGCTTTTTTTGTGGTCCCTTTATATTCCTGAAAAATACCAGGAATACAAGTGAGAAAATATATTCACTAATTGAAACAATTTGTTACCAAAAAGTAAAACACATTCCTTGTGTAGTCCTCTGTGATTCTAGAATCTAGAATCTAGAAGGCAACATTTATAGAAGGGACAAATACATTGTATTCACTTATCTAGTTCAGCTGATTCAGCAATGATCATCTAAATGCACAATAATTGCTGAGCTATTGAGTTAATTCATAGTAACAATCCCAAAATGGTTAGAATACATTTTATAATGTTTCTCTCCTATAATAGTATGATTACTTTGTGTTTTTTTAAGTCTGAAAGTGAGGGTATTTATTAATTGAAAGGTCTAGTCAGATGGCAAATAGTTGCATTGAACGAGTGGATATGGTATTTGTGTATTTTTCTTTGGTTAGTGTGATTGCTCTTGTGTTCTTGACATGTATTCATTTTGTATTCTTAAGAAATATAATGAATACAAAATATTAACAGCTATAGCTTAGTGTTCCCAAACTGTTTACAGATTTTTTTGCAGACAATTTACAATTCCTGGCTACAATCTAGATTTGGTGGTTTTTACAAGGGTTTTTTCATAATAATCTTGTGTGCTTTATCATCATCATCATCATCATCATCATCATCTTCAGCCGTTGTCGGTCCACTGCTGGATGAAAGCCTCAGCACGTTTCTGCCATAATGACCAGTTACTAGCTGTTCCCTTCCACTGCACAGTTCCCCAGTAATCATCTATTTCATCCCGCCAACTCACCCTTAGTCTTCCTCTATTTCTGGTCCCATCCATAGGTCTCCATGATGTTATTATCGAAGTCCATCTGTTATCTGTTCTCCTGCTGATATGTCCAGCCCACTTACATTTAATGAGTTTGATAGTCATAATGTCTTGGACTTGAGTTTGTTTCCTCACCCATACATTTGTTTTTCTGTCTTTGTAAGTGATTCCAAGTATGTTTCTTTCCATGCTTTGTGTGCTTTATAAATTATGTTAATTTTCCCTATTCAACCATTGCACATATCTTTCTTTGATCTTTATGGAAAATAAACATTTTGATCTAAAACAATTATCAGCAAATGATTCAACTATCTTGCACACATAATACTCTTCTTGCTGTTGTCAACAGTCCATTCCCATTTTATGATACCAGACTTTGTTGGTAACGAGATCTATAGAATGAGATTAAAGCATCTAATCACAGATTAGAACAACAGACTATTACTGATGATGAAAGATTTAACTGATGTTAGCAAGTAGATGATTGAATTTATCTGAGATAATCAAGTTGCAGGTTAATTGTCTCCTGCTAAATCTTACAGTAATCAATTATATTGGGTATGACCTATAGAGCTAAGATATGAGTTAGGAAGGCTTTGATGGTAAGTTACTGAATAATGTAGATAATGGATGACAAATTTGAACCACTGCAAACAGTTTCATTGCATATCACTATTTGCAAAAACTTGTATGTAGTTTTTTTGAAGGTTTTCGTGACCAACATATTCCATCCTACTACAAAACATATCCCAGTACCCTTCAATTTTTCTCTTTAATGGCATCAGAGAGACCATCTGAAATTATTTTGCTCTCATAATACGTGTTTGCTGCTCTTAAAATTTGAGAAAGCATTGCATTTATGTAGTTGCACCAATGTTTGTGTTACCGGTACTGTAAAAATGGTAACATATTCATAGTTTTAGTTCAATTGATATTCATATGCTCCTCATGCAAATCATTGTGTTTATTTTTATATGTAAAGGGCCTCAGTGCCTGGTGGAAACATTTATATTTTTAATTGACTTCATTATTTTTTGCAGAGAGGTGCTAACACTAAACACATTGTGTGAAGAATTTTTAGTTTAATGAAGGCATATGCCAGACATATTGTCATAGAGGAAAAAACACTGAAAGGTAAAATGAAAACATAGCTATTTGGATCTCAAACTTTTGACCCTGGATGTTTAACAAAGTATGTATATGATTTTTTTAGTCAAAGGTTTTGGTGGTTACTTTTACTGAAATCAAAATAAGCTGGCCTATTTCAAGAGTGCTTAAATCTTTAAAAAAAATGAATTTGATACTATTTATATATCAGAAAGATCACAGTACAAAACACATAGTGTTTGAAAGTCATTTTACTCTTCATCAAGTGATTACAAATAAGCAATGTGGATATAGATAGCAGCGCAGACTTTGCCTTAAGTAGCTCATAGCAAATTGACACTGTCAGCCCTGAGTAAATTTGCTAACGGCTTCTACATTTCACTCTATCATGTATTTGCGTCAATATCAAGGAGTTGGCAGGTCTTTCAATACTTCCTATTAGATCCAGTATTCATCACACTACCAACATTTCAATTATGAATTCTATAGAGTTGATCGACATGAATGTTGACTTTGATTAGGGAAATTTGAAAGGAGATTAATATAAGAAAGCAAGGTAACCAGAGGCAATATGAATATTTGAAAGCCATATACTATTTGGATTAAAATTAAACAGTTGCTTACTGGCATTTCGTTAGTGACCCACCGTAATAGCTACAGTGTTGTAACATACTTCATGTATTTATTCCTTAACTGCAAAAAAATCAGCTTCTTTTAGAATAACTAAAACGTCCACTGTTAATGATTGCTTTGCAACCATTAGACAACCCATGACCTCATTAAATTTCATGTAGTCAATTGTATTTTCATGAAATATTTTGATAACATCAGTTTGGCTTTTAGGTAGGAATTTTTCCCTTCACTTATTGCTTAATTAGAACCCAGTATTAGAATCAGAACCCCGAAGACTTTGCGACAGATCACTTTTCGAGAAACTGATGAATATAGGCAGCTAAAATAAAGAAAATAATAAGAATTTCCAGCAGATTTTCTGTTGTAAAATTTGATAGCCTTGATGAATTTCAACAAGTAAGGTGTCATTTTAAAGCTTAGAAAATGTTGTAACAGATGAAATGATAAAATCAAAATTGATTTCATCTGCAAAGTCCCCCCTTTCGGGGTGAGCCATCACAATTAGAACCCGGGATTAGAATCAGAACTTAATCCTTCATATGTTTAAGTGTTTTGCATAATTCATGACTTTCATTGAAAAACATTTCACTTTGCTTCTAAGCAGCAGAGTTTTTTGTCTTTGGCTATCTAAGTCAATCCAAGTAGTGCTAGTCTTTTTGATATCTGCTTGAAGGTCTTGTCACCAGGAGTTTCTTGATTTGCCTCTTTTTCTGTTCCCTTGTGGATCCCATGTGTCTCACTTAAAGCCCAACATTGAGAGGTTGTAGTTTTTTTTTTAAATTCAGTAGTTACTTGTGTTTGCCTCCCGACCATGATAAAAGTATCAGTTCCTCTGCCACTTACAAGAAGCCCCTGAAAACCCGCCTTTTTCCTAAATGACTCGTAGTTTTCTCCCTATTTCTTCGTTTTCTCTTTTCTCAAGCCCATCTTATATCAAAGGAGTTTGTGCACTTGTGTTTTCTTTGCATTGTCTCAATTTAATTTTACCCACATTAAGCCCTTACCTTACAGGAAGGCTTATAAAGCACTCGGTAACACTTAATAAGCAGTACTGTTAATAAGCCCTGAATCCTAGTCTTTATCCTAACTTGCCCTGGAAGTCTTTAAATAGAATCCAAGATCTTCATATCTCTTTATATACCTTGTTATTCCTTTAAAAGAATGAAGAATTCCACTCTTTTTTACTGTTTTTATCATATATATGCCCCCCCCCCCCCGTCTGCAATTTGCTTCCCTCATGCATTTAAAACAGTACATATGGGTTTCATGTTTCATCCTTAATAAAACTGTTGCTCTAAGATGAACACCATAATGAAATTGAGTCAGACACTTTTGCCCTATGGAAATATTTGCAAATTTGATCATGTGTAAATTTTGTAATGAAAATACATTTCACACATATATTATTTCCCTAGGTTATTCTTGGTTTGATGTTGTAATTTTGATTAGAATTTCATTGTGGCTGATGTAAACGGTTTTGTTTTTAAGGGGCCATGTTAATATTTTTGTATAATGTGATTAGTAACCATACTGTACGTACAAACTACCGTAGCATATGCTATTTCTTTGACCCTCGTCTAACAAGCCTTATTTGTAACATGTCAAACCAAGGGATGGGTGGGGGGGAAGGGGTTGTCGCAACCCCAAAAATTTTTGGAATGAAACCCCCTATGAACTTGTCAAGTTGCTATTAATATAGATAGGTATGGTCCTCCTCTATCCAACGATACCAAGATCACAAAAATCGGCCAAGGCAATATGTAATGATGAAGTCTTAAAATCTTTCAGGTCGAAAAATGGAATTTTGGCCAAAATGACCACCAAGATCCAAAGTTTGCTATAAAAGTTCGTTTTTTTTGTAAATAATTATGATAATTCTGACATGCCCTGCAGGTTTCAGCCTAATAGCATGCATATATTTTTTTCAAAATGGTGACTTAAAATTTTCTGGGGTTGCATCCCCCCTACACCCCAACTTTGACTGCATATACCCTAACCCCACCTTAGGTGGTACCCCCTAATTTTTTCATCAAAATAACCATAAAGGATGTGAAAGAGATTACCCAAATGCCTTTGGTTCGGATTATTGCGTTTTTGTGCTGCAGGGAAAAAACCTTAGGGATTGCACAGCTCCTTGGTTAGATGAGGGTTAAACATCAGTATACTAAGTTGCTTGAAGATATTTAATTTTTGAATTGTTCCTCATGAGTTTAATTTTACAGACCATTTTGATATTTCTATGTATGGATTGGATTCATAGCAATTGCATGTGCAAGGGTAGACGCCCCTCCTCCCATCCTCCAGTTTGACGAGCTAGTTCGGGGCAAAGTTTGTATATCTGGACGGCTTAATACTACTTTAATTTCTAAAATCTGTATTCCGAAACCATTTTTTTGAGCTTCTTAGATTACAAAACCATGAGCTTCCGGTGGGATTTGCCTCCTACACCCCTGTTGGGGCTTCTGCTAAATTTGCATTTATAATGCATGATGTTCAACATACATTATTTTAGTGAAGTGTATTTTGATGGTTTGTGGGATAATTATTTAGTAGTTTTAGTGGTGTGTGCCCTGCCAAACTATTATAGCGGACATGATACTTGTATTGATGATGATCCTCCTAAAAAGCGGCAAATTGCTTGTTTTCAAGTCTGTATCTGTTTCTGTAAAAATCCTGCCCAACACTCCTGTTGCAGTTATAGGTGGAGTAAAAACCAGTGCTTGTCTCGATTTTCAGGTATATTAATGAGTTTCTCAACAATATGCATTGTATGATTATGATTTCGAATAAGTTTTAAACAAACTATTTCTATGAATTATTGTGTTGTGGTCAAGCTTTTTTTAGTGCAAGTGCATTTAATAAAGACTATTCAATCATGTAAAGGAATGTTGATGGTCAAAATTTCTTGACCTTTTTTCCAATTGCTTGAAATTATTACTTCAAACTTAGCACATGTCCATCTGGATTTCAGCAGGCTTCTAGATGTATGTATATCCTTGCTCGAGAAACACAAGCCAAAAAACTTCGTTTTTGTCTTTAGGCAAGCTGTATATTACAGCCTATCACATATCGGTAATTTATGCATAAAATGAAATACTAATTGTACTTGAAAAAACAGAAATGTAGCTTTTTCCATATTCATGAAAGGAACCTTTTTGAATTAAATTTAAGAAAATCGCACTGTTCGGATCAGAGAAATTTTTGGTTTGTTTACATCGGTTACCATTTGTAAACATATCTTCAAACATCATTTTTGTGTGACTAACAACTTTGGGAAGTGTTTATAATAGGTAAATTTAGTATAAATATCCTTTGTTATGTTTGTGGAGTGTTGAAGTTCGTATTTGATAAATATGATAATTTTTTGGGATATTGGGTATGTGCACTTATGCGATAGGTTTTGATTGCAGAGCTTGCTTCTGGTAGTGGTAACAATATACCACTGCCAGAAATTTCGGGTAAGTATATAGAAGGCCTGTGTGAGGCTAACAACCTTGGAGAAAATCGAGTACAATTCTAGTACAAGATTGGAATGTGCACATTTGGAACATCATTCAAGTACACTTTAGTATATTTTGTAAGTAAATTTGTACTTGAATTGTACTTAAACTGTACTTGAATGATGTTCAAAATGTGCACATTCCAATCTTGTACTAGAATTGTACTTGATTTGTGCTAGAATTGTTCTCAATTTCTACCAGGGGAGATTGGGTTGGCACTGCAGGAAGTTGCATGCATGCATGCAAACCAAGTATGTTGCATGCATATATAATTAACACAAATGTTGGATAGCTGACACTACCCTTATGAAAATAATAATAATAATAATAATATAAACACACTTATGAGCGCATAACGGGTTCACCATGGGACAATTTTTGAACTGTCAGGTTTTCATCAGGAGTATCTCTGACTTCAGTACAAATGATGTAATGAAACATGTAGGTCTTCACTAACCCATAGGTGACTCTGAAAAGAGCCGTCAAAGTCACCTGTAGTATGATGATGAACACCCATCGTCAAAGTGTATCCTATAATCTAATGTGTAGTAAAAGGATAAACCATATTGTTTGATAGCATAGTAATGAAATAAGATGTTTCACCTGTAGTGCAAAATGAAGTTCGCTGTATTTTGACAATTTGGCATTGTGATATCCTGTCACAAATGCCAGATCCCTTCCTTCCATCCTACTTTATTTACTAATTGATTTTGGAAGGAGTATACCTTTATTGAGAATATCTAGATTGATTTTGAAGGGTTAATGCACCATGATAGAAAATGCATTTTCTATTTTCATAAGCATGATGTAGTGAAGTATTCTTCCTACATTTTGTTATTAGAGTTTATGGTAATTAAGTTTTATCCAGGGATTTGATACTAGTATTTTTCCAGGGCTTTCATGATGTACTGCATAGACTCGGCTCTCAGATTAAGTTCCACTAAGTTGAAATGACTGTCTATTTTAAATATAAAAGTAGAATTCTTCAAAGAAAATATCTTGATTCCTTAATGGCTTAGACAATCTACTCTTATGATAGCTTGCAATTGTCTTGTGCCAATTCAATGTGCTGTTTTTTTCAGACCATTCATGCCTTCATGATACATTTAGTGTATAGACCCTTCCTACAATTCCCATATTTTTGCTGCTGAAGGATATCTGCACTCATAATGGAACCAAGTATCAATCAATCAATTAATCACTAAAATTTATAAGGCGCCTAAATCAAAACATTGTTCAAAGGCGCCTTGGCACAAGGAAATAACTACTGTCCATACGCAACTTTAAAAAGATGAGATTTTAACAGTCTTCTGAAAATTGTGATGAGTTTGCATTCCGGATGTTGGCAGGGAGTTGATTCCAAATATGAGGAGCATAACTTGAAGAACGAATAGGTCTGTGATTAGTTTGAAGTTGAATCATGCTTGACAAATAGCCAGGAGCCTGTTCATTGAGATTTGTATGTCAGAACCAAGATCTTAAAATTAATTCGTTGTTGGATTGACAACCAATGAAAGTCAATGAGGTCATCAGTGATAGAATCAAATTTCCGCTTTCTTTATACTATCCGAGCAGCAGTAAGATGTATATTTTGAAGTCTCATTAGAAGGCTTTGACTAATACCAATCAGCAGACCGTTGCAATAATCAATTCTTGATGTGACAAAAGTGTGTTGCTAGTTTAGTAGACTCAACAGTCAACTTTATGGTATCATGGCTGATACCCAACATATCTTCATGTCAATTAGTCACGATTCATCATCATTATCATCATGTGATGCCATACTTGGCCCCTTTATGAGTGACGATGTCCCTCATCGTTAAAAATACACCAATTATAGAATGGTCTATATAGTACATCTTTCAGAACCTACTGTTTCTTCAAATTGTATGCCATTTGATATTCAAAGTATGTGAGTTTTATCCTGTTATTGTGCGATATTATAGTGTGGCATTATTGGTTATTACCGAATTGCACTAGTAGGGGTATGGTAGTTTTTAGTTTTCCCCATATGGGAATTATGAGCACTCGGGGAAGTAGGCAAAATACTATCACATACAGCAGGTGTAACTGACTAAAAAGATTTTGTAATAACCAAAAAATATTAATGAGGAGTAATAATAAGAGGCACTATAAATCACAATGCTTCATTTTATATTTCAACTTCTCATTGTATCTCCTTATGCAGGAGCATACTGTTGTTGATTCATGATGAATCCACAGTCCATATTCGAATTGGTGCGTCACGCACGATACAGCGTTTATGGAAGTATGTTTACGCAGTACACATTAGTCGGTGTACTGCTCATGCGCGTTGGGCACTTACAGTACATGCAAAAGCCCGATGCTTTTTGAAATTTAAAACATCAAAGCAGCAAATATTTACAAACTAGCACTTTAGCTAGATTATGCTAAATATTTTTTATGAAGATGAGTAGGCCTATCTGTTAAGTAGAAAACATTTAGAATTTAATTCATACGTTTTCAGGAAGATTTTCATTGTTGAAAGGTATTCAAACATGCCACAGAGTTGTTCATCGCGAATCTACAACTCTGTATCCGATGTGTCAGCATATTTTAAAATACGAAGATGAATGGATGCATCGTTGTTCACTCGCGATGAACAACTCTGTGGCGTATTTGAATACCTAATTGATTTGTATGTGGTAGGCCTAGCTACTGAGGAGCAAACACTGTATGCACCACACACTTTAGAAAGGGTGGGCCTAGAAAATCCAACAAATGTCAAAGGGTTGGGCTCAGAGAATTTCCAGTATAAAAGGGGCCTTAATAAAAAGGATGGGTCTGAAATAAAATGGATGGTTTGCTTACCCTGTGACTAAAAAATTATGTTGAGAAGATCTGATAATCAGAATGAGAATCATCATAGTGATATAAGATATTGTTGTTGCCAATGTTTTCCACATTGCTAAGCTAGGCTTAATCAATGAACCAAAGTGGTATGAATTCAAAATTCAGTACCCCTATCAGTATGAAAAACTTAACAAAGTTTCTAAAGAGGGCGAGTTCAGAGAACATTCAGTATATATGGTGTCTGGATAAAAAGGATGGGGTTTCAACCCCACTGCATACCTGAGACAAAAATAATTAAAGTTATTTCGTCTCAGCTGCATACAGTGTCAAAAATTGAATACGCCAGAATAAGAACATCCCAACTCCAATAGCTCCCTTTTGTAAATTATATTTATACAATATAAATGCATACAAATTTCTGAATTTTTTTTCACACCACTTAAATAGCATTTCCATGTCAATGTCCTAATTACATTGTCACATTTGACCTTGTAGTTGATTTGTTTAGACATTGTTAGATACTTGTTATAGAACATGGTTGCTATTTGTTTGTTTGTTTATTTCTTTATTCGGCAAAATCGACAGAATATAAAACAATAACAGACATATGCATTCAGTCAATTACAATGAATCCGACAATATATAAAAGACATGAGAAGGATACAAGTACAGACACCTTAATGCTGAAATGCCAGGATGACCCATAAAGTCTGGCCACATATGTGTAAACTTAATTCCAATGGGGTCCAAACAAAAAGACAGGACAATGCCTGGAGAAAATTGACAGAACAAACAAAGTGGGAAGAGGGACACAATTATAAGTACATTTGTCAAGAATCAATTTGATTTGAACTGGAAGATTATTCCAATCAAGTGTGGCTTGGTAGTAAAATGATTTCTTAGTATATGAGCCAACCCTCGGGACATGGAAATTCAGAGCACTCGATCTGGTGGTATGCGAATGCATGTCAGAAATGTTGGTAAAAAATACATTCAAATATGATTTTAAACAGTCATAATAAGAACATCCCAACTCCATGAGCTCCCCTCTGCAACTATATGCTAGGAAAATGATCTAACAATGTCTAACAAAGTCAACTACAAGGTCAAATTAGACACAATGATTGGGATAAAAACATGGAAATGCTCTCTAGTGATTTGAAAGCATTTTCAGAGATTTATATGCATTTATATTTCACAAAACTTAACAGAAGGCAGCTCATGGAGTTGGGATGTTTTTATTCTAGTGTATTAAATTGTATTGCTATTTTTTCATTACTTTGACTGCCAAATAATACAAATATGAATATCTCTCAAGTGATTTGCAAATTGAATTCACAGTTAGGTTTTATTTTCTATGATGAAAGTGTTGGCTTGTTTTCAAACAAATCATGTTCTTCATGCATACATACCAAGAGTTTCATATTTTATCAGCTGGAAGATATACCCATTACAGCTTCTATTTCGAGTAGTTAAGATAAAATCTTTGCAGTTCATCTCTTTACATAGCTGTCTTGAGTCAACTTATCTATGTTGTCAGTAGTGGGTGTTTGGAGATCATTTCAGCTAATAGAATATTTCCAGATAACAAGTTTCTGCATGTAGCTGATATTATTTGCTTTGCCATCTGCTGATTGAATCAATATTAGAGAAGAGAAACTCAAGTGTGAATAATATAATGTTTGTTCGTCACTCTCTCAATACCAGAACTTATTTGACTCTTGGGTCAAGACGAACGTATAAGAAATTTAGTACCCCACTCTCAATGAAACTGCATGTATATATCACTCAGCGTGCTGATATAAACTCAAAAATACCTGCTGATGAAAGAGTCAGGAGTTTGACTCTATTACATAGTCCATAACACATGAAACTATTTCCTACGAATAGTAGAAAAAACTCAAGGTCCAGGGGTTTCAAAAAAGTTTTTGAGTCCTTATTTGTTCACCGTTTTAATTCAGTGTGTTTAAGTTTGCCAATGCATCAAAATTTTAGTACATTTTACTAGGTCTCATTTTCAAGCGAAACTATCAGTCATACTTCATAAGCAACATTTAATTACCTTCTTTTTGCTCTAGGTATGGCAAGAGAATCCTCTTGATATGGATAGGGACTGTAACTCTGAAAAAGTTATATAAGTATACTGGGATTCAAAGGATTGGAACAGTTTTTTGTTGACATTTTCAACATAAAGGTAAGAGTAGTTCTGGAAATTTTATAGTTCCTTATTTGGGAGGAATAACGACATGTGTGACTATGCATCACAAACCTCAAGCAAATTTAGACATTGTATTGTCAATTTTATTTCATTGCATATTTAAACAGAACATATTTTCCATTAAATATGAAATGGTTCCTATTTCAAGTTCATAAAAATCCCAAAAGTGGATTTACAATTCTTGAAGCATATGTCAGAATATGCAACAGCATAAGTATTGCAAAATCGTCGACTGTGGTTTTGGTGCAAAATTTAAATAGCGTTTTCAAAACGTTGGTATGAAAACATTGTTGTGCTAGTTATAATGATAACTTTATAAAGTTGTTTTCCTGTTTCTTTTCTTTAATTATTTTGATGAATTGACACTTATTTCAATAAATGGGGGGTAGCCATGCAATTTAATGATAGCGACTGCTCACTTCTACAATGCCACTCAGAATAAGCAATTCTTTGAGAGCTAATATCTGTCGAGGATCAGATGTTAAATTAATCAACTCATGTCTCTCGAAATGTGTGTTATTCAAGACTCGTCGGTTAATGTTATCTCACGTGTCTTACGTCAGATTTTTCGTAATGCGCATGTGCGTTTAGATTGATGCTGCTAACGCCATTTTCGAAGATCCTGTCATCAAAAATCTGAGTGCAGTAGAGTGTGACGTCATTTTCAAGAATGATAAGTGGTAATTTACAAACTGTTGACATGTTCCTAAAATACTTTAACATTGGTTTGCTAAGAATGACGATAAATTGGATGTTATCGATATTCCCCCCAATTGTTGCAAGTTTTGCGGATCAATACATACCGATGAAATTCAAACAATGAGTTATACACCAATTTGTGACATCAAAGAAAGGTTACAATGGTCATAGAAGTCATATTTAAAACTCAAAACACCTATTCTTTAATTATCAAAACTTAATTAGACCCACACTCCTTAATGAAAACAATATGGCGTCAATTCAGGGCCGCGCTCTCACGTTTCTCGGCCAATTCGCCATCCCAACTCTTCGCTGCCCGTGTACAAGCATGGTCAATTGTTTCCCTTTCGATACTCTACACATATGAGTCTACAACCCTTAGATATTCCTTCTAGAATATTTATACGCAGGTATTTTCACTTTCTGGGCAGTACTTAGCGACCAAAAAGACCAACGGGTAAAATGGCAAAAGCCTGTTTTTGCAATATGATTGATGGTTTTCAATATGTGCAGTCTTTCATGGACGACTGCTTATACGCGAGTTTTATGCATTACTAGAATCTGTCGACGTCTAGCAATTCCAGAAATCATTTGGCAGCAAAAAATAAAAACGCACAGCCATAAAACAAAAACAGATTCCTTCGGTTCTCAGGGCTGCAATGTGCTTGAGGTCTTCATTCAGTATCGCCCATAACGTCACCATTTAGAAAGTAACACAAATTATTAATGGACTAAAATAAGCTAAGGGGACTGTTTTAATGCATTGAATAATTAGACAATAATAACTGCGCACCATCTTTTTTGAAGTCATTGTTTAAAATCGGAGGTGTTTGTTTTGGGCCGAGGTACTTTTCTGAGGGAGCGTAGCTCCCGAAGAAAAGTACCGAGGCACAAAACAAA